>JAEIFU010001797.1:0-58088 GCA_018904235.1 Lordiphosa stackelbergi | reverse complement strand
ATAATTTTATTCCTAAGTGTGCCCGTGTTTCACACATTCTCTGTTTGGTATTTTTACCATTTTGTGGCCCCACTGCTGTTTTTATTAAATTTCCTTACACCACACAACCAGTCTGAAACTGATTGGACTTATATATAGCAGAACAACGACAACATCGACACTTGGCACTTACCCCCGTCCCCGTATTGCTCACACTATACACCCGAACCATTTTATATTCACCCACGACCGGAATTTTATTTGGAGCGTATAAGAAGAAGCAGCGGCAGCAGCAAAAGCGGAAGAAGAAGAAGCGGGAAGGTGAAACAAAGGAGAGTACGACGCTTAGCAAAATATAACAATTAAAATTGTTGTCATAAATAAGCTGTTTAAGTACGCCAACTCACGTGATAATAGCGTAAGCGTTCGACCTACCACCACCTCTTCCTCCTGCTCCTCCTACTCCTATCCTGTAACATTTTTTACATAACAAGGCCCCAAAAATGATGAGCAATCTGGCCGATACGGTGGTGGTGGATCCCGGTTTTGGCGGCGGTGATAAACAACAACAGGCCGTCATTACACCGCAGGACTCCAGTGCTGTGGTTCCGCCTCCGGCCACCAAACAATCCTCTGCCCTTAAGAAAACCAGTCGCTATCGTAGCCGTTCGCTGAGTGCCTCCTCAACGGATTCATTTAGCTCCGCCTCGTATACGGGCAGCAGTGATGATGGCGATGATGTGCCGCCACGCGAAAAGGTGCAAAAGAATGGCAAGGGCAGTTCCGATTTCTGTGTGCGCAACATAACCGCCCAGCATGCCTTTGGACGGCGGGAGATAGAGATAGCCGAACAGGAGATGCCGGGTATAATGGCTCTGCGCAAACGTGCCGCCGAGGACAAACCGCTAAAGGATGCCAAAATCGTGGGCTGCACACACATCAATGCCCAGACAGCGGTGCTGATCGAGACCCTGGTGGAGCTGGGCGCCAGCGTGCGCTGGGCCGCCTGCAACATATATTCTACCCAAGTGAGTATGGAAAGTCGGAAAGTCACTTGATCTCCGGCTCAATTGTTGTCACGCACAACACAAACAAATCATCAATCAAGCGATGTTAATCAATTAAGTGTTGCTCGAGTCTGAGTCTCCCCGGGCGCTGGGGGACTCAAGTGTTTAGCAATCGATGACGTGACGCGTTTGGCTGATAATTGATGTGCCCTGAATTGGGTCTAGAGAAATTGAAAATGGTGTCCATGGCGGGTTGAACTGATCATCTGGGTTGGTGGTTGATAATATATAGGTTTTCAAAGTTTTCAAGTGTTAATGATAAGACGCTGATATGGTGGCTAGAATCCATTGATTAGTTGTCTTTTCTCTCTAGCAGAAAATGTTGTAATCTTTATGTTTGTGGGTTAAAGATTCAGTTGAGGGTCAAGGGAATTACATTTTTATCTCATCTGAGTAAAGGCCTTTAGGTTAGAACTATTAAAGTCCGTTTTGACAAATCATTTGAACAAATGTTCTGATTTTATTAGAACAATTTGCTTGCTTGGTTTGGCCCTCCTCGTCGTATCAAATACAATTAACACCAAGCTCTGTTTCTCCAGCCAGTTTTGTTGTTTTTATATACCTTCTAATTAATTGAACTCGCACACACACCTTCAGTTTTTAAATTTTGTAAGTCTTGAGGTTTTTATATGTCGCTGACGATCACGACGTGTTGTCACGCTGAATCACTACACCCTAATCATGGATAGGTGGGCTTATCAGTCAACAAGTGCCGGTGCTTTATGTGGTATTTACAATTAAGGTGCTGCAATCGATATGAACAAATACCCCAAGAGATCTGAAAAACAATTTCGTTCAAATGACCACCACGGCTGACTTGGCAGTAGCCCATTTGATCCACCCAATTTTTGAGAACATTTTTAACTGTTTCGGTACGTATGTCATCAATAGCAACTCGAATCTCGTTCTTAAACTCTTCAATTGTTTCAGGATTGCTTGCATAACATTTGTCCTTGATCGTTCCCCAAAAGATAATAGTCTAACGGTGTCAGATCGCAGCTTCTTGGCGGTCAATTCACATCTCCATATTTGCTGATTATTCGATTTTCGAAGATAGGTCACGTAGCGCCGTCTTGTTGAAACCAACTATCGTCCAAGTCTTCCGTTTCAATTTCCTCGAAGAAAAAATCACTTAACATTGCGCCTTAGCGATCTTCACGGTCCATCTTAATTTTCAAAGAAAATATAGACCAATGATGCCTCGAGACCGAAATTCGCACCAAACAGTGATACGTGGTGGGTGCCTTGCTTTCTCGGCGACGATATGCGGATTTTCTGTGCCCCAGATGCGACAATTTTGTTTATTAACATGTGGAAATGTGCTTCATCTTCGGCCAAACGATCTTCCGCCCACTTTGCGAACTGTAGACGGTTCGGATGGCTTTATCTGCAGCACCAATTAAACTTTGTATGGCTTCATGGCAAGGTCTTTATGCAAAATTCTCATCGGCATCAACTTAGACAATTATATGCAGTGATATGAAGGGACAATATATTTCTTATAAATACTACTAATTCCTGAAACACTTCAACCTCGTGTTTTACTGTTGCCCGTTCTTCCCAAAATATGAATCTCTTTTTTTTTAAACTTAGTATATTCATCTGAATCCGATTCACGTAAATATAATAATATTCTCTCGGCCATAATCAAAGTGCTGCATTACTTGCGAACCGTTTCCTTTACTTTTAAAGTTGTGAATTTTTCTATCTATATATTGTTGGGCTTTAAGACCAACCAAATTTTTGTCAACGGGCAATAAATAAGAATTTAAGTCGCTAACATGAAAGCAACTAAGTTCCATGCTCTTTAAAAAATATGTTCTGCAGGTATTTTGAAAATAAGCTTCGATACTATAAAACGAGAAGGTCAAGCTAACTTCGTCTTTGCCGAAGTTTTTATACCCTTGCAAATGTTTTATTACATCAGAGTTTAAGAACGCCAGCATTAAAACAAACTATTTTTCTAAATAAAACCCACTTTTCGACCGCTAGTTCCTATGACAGCTATAAGATATAGTCATCCGATTTTGACAAAAACTTCCAAATCTGTATAAAAGCGTATAATATTAATAATCGCTGAAGTAAGACACGTTAACATTAAAAACAAAAAAATTTTAAATTTTTCGACCGGTAGTTCCTAGTAAAACCAAACATCAGATTTTGACAAAAACTTCTAAATAAGGGTAGAATATTAAGAATCGCTGAAGTGGGAGACGATAACACTAAAAACAAAAAAAGTTTTTCTCACAAAGACCCACTTTTCGACCGATAGTTCCTATGGCAGCTATAAGATATAGTCATCCGATCCGGTCGGTTCCGACATATTAGCAGTGTGCAGTAAAAAGAAGACTCTGTGCAAAGATTCAGCTCGATAGCTTTAAAACTGAGAGACTAGTTTGCGTAGAAACAGACAGACAGACGGACGGACAAAGCTCAATCGACTCAGCTCGTCACCCTGATCAAAATATATATAGTTTATAGGGTCGGAAATTAATATTTCTATGCGTTGCAAACTTCTGGGCATTATATTAATACCCTTTGCAAGGGTATAAATAAATTTGAGATACATATTTAAAATTATCAAATTGATGATATGAAATATATTACTTTGATATGTTCGAAATGTAAAAGTTACATATTTGAACATGTCATCTAAGCACTTTTCAAATGAAGGCCGATTTGATACGACAAAATATCACAACTCACTTTTGTTTTGCATCTGTGAACTAATGTTTGTGGTCTCAGCTGGTCTGTGTAAGAGGACTCATTGCAAACTGCACTTTTTATACCCTTGAAGAGGGAATATTAAAATTTTTCGGATGTTTGTAACGCACAGAAGGAAACATTCCGACCACATAAAGTAAATATATTTTCCGATCTTGAGTTGATATAGCCATGTCCGTCTGTCCGTCCGTCTGTTTCTATGCTATCTCCTCCGTCAGAACGAAGTCTTTTGGTACAAATACGCTGCACATTTGTCGGAACCGGCCGAATCAGATGACTATAGCATATACAACAGCTGCCATAGGAACGATCGGTTTTAGTGAGAGAAATTTTTGCTTTCAATGCTATCGCTCCCATTTTGTACAGATCTACATTATATACTACCACACAATTTTGTCAATTTTGATTCAAATCGGATGACTATAGCACATAGCTGCCATAGGAACGATCGGTCCAAAATGTAGTTCTAGTGAGAAAAACTTTTGATGAATATATCGTATAGCCATATGTTAAACTGGCAGCATATATCATTCCCCAAAGGTATATAAACTTCGGTAAGCCGAGTTAGCTTCCCCTATTTTTTTGTAAGAAACCTAAATGTATAATCAACTTTTAAGGCATATAGGTTGAGGTGGTGTGTAAACTCTTCTTACCTTAGTTGCAGATTATTTCACAAATTATCAATCCACAATTTTCGCAGCCTCTACCAGTTTAAAACCATGCTTGAATATAGTATTAGCAGAAACAGAACAGGCTTAGATTATTTACAGAGTTACATGCTGTGTTTCCGATTGTTTTGATCTAAATTAGGTGCTTAATAATGTTCCAACTTTTTTCGCTTAAGATAATTATTAGCAAAAGAGCCAAAACGGGCTAATTGCAATAAAAAGTGCCAGTGCACCTACAGAAAAACACCAGTTTTGGTGTCAAAACACCAAGTGGCAAACCGTGTTCGTGAGAGCAAACTAAACGTAAGCGAATGCGCTCATCTTGATTTGCGGACAAAGGGAATCGGAACGATATGCAACGAGTGCGAATAAATCGGAAACGTTTGCTGCTCAATTTGTATACACTTAGTTGTTTTTTTCTGTTGCTTACTTTATTTCTCTCAGCTTTGTTGTTTTCGTTTGCTTTTATTTTATTTCTTCAATTCAGCAGCTGAAGTAGAACTAGAAGCCGATCGTTCCGCAAACAATTTCTTAGTATACGTTTCGTTTCAAGGCAGTGCAGCTGTCGGGGAGAACAATATTCCAATCGTTTCGTTTGCGCTCTTCGGCAATATAAAGTTAGTGGTTGCGTTTTCACTGACATAGTAACAGCTACAAAACATATGAATAGTTTTAGCTTTTGCGAACGCTTCGTTAAACGTTTTGTTTGTTTGCCCGCTCTGGAAAAAATCACCCTTTATTACTATGACCAGTGTTGCCACATCGGTTAGTGATTTCACTCTCTCTGTCTAAATTTCTTACTGGATTTCATTGTTCACTTTTTTTAAAGTCATTCTGATTTTGTCGTTTGAACGAAAAGGTCTTGCTTAATTTTTTTAATTGAAAAAAGAAAAAAATTAATAAAAAACAAGTGGAAAAAGTGCAAAAATTAACAACAATAATCGAACCGCAGGTAATGGTGAAGTGGCCAAATATTTTTTTTGGCTCAAGCTTCTTGACTGTAAAAAATCAAACAAAAAACAAGTGGGGAAAAAGTCCATAAAATAACAATCATTATGTATTATAATTTTGATTGTTTTTTTTATTTTGAGGCAGTTTAAGGAGAACGGTTAATTTGAAGGTTAAGCGTTGTGAAAAAAAGCATTGCAAGCATTTTTTTTCTCGGCCAAAGTTGGCAACACTGCCTTTGACTTTTCTTTCTCGATGTTTCCTACTGGGTGGCATTGCCCACGTTTTGAAGTCATTCTGATTTTGTCGTTTGAACGAAAAGGATGTGCTTTAATTTCAAGAAAATAAGAAAAAAATTTAATAAAAACAGTGAAAAAAGTGCATAAATTAACAATAAAGCAATTAAGCAGGTGATGGTGAAATTTCTTTTTTGTCCAGGTCATGTCCTTTTACTGCTAAAAATATTAAGCAAAAACAAGTGCGGAAAAGTCTATAAAATATAAAATCATAAAGTAATTTGTTTGATGTAGTTTAAGGAGCCTTAATTTTTAATATAAACTTTGTGAAAAAAAGCATTGCCCTCGTTTTTTTTTCTCGTTGAAAGTTGGCAACACTGCCGTGTTGACTTCTCTTTCTCTCTCTTACTCGAAGTTTCCTTTTGGGTGGCATTGCCTACGTTTTTGCAGGCATTCTGATTTTGTCTTTTGAACGAAAAGGTCGTGTTTTAATATTTTTAATTGAAAGAAAAAAATTTAATAATAAAAAAGTGGAAAAAGTGCATAAATTAAAAACAATCAAACAGCATGTAATGGTGAAAAAGGACAAATATTTTTTTGCCCCCGTTTTTTTACTGCAAAAATCATAAGCAAAAACAAGTGTGGAAAAAAGTCTATAAATTTAAATTCATTACGTTTCATAGATTTGATAGTTGATATTTTGAAACAGATTAAGGAGAACAATTAATTTTTAGTTTATGCTTTGTGAAAAAAAGCATTACCCACGTTTTTTCTTTTCTCGGCGAAAGTTGGCAACACTGCCGTTGACTTCTCGTTCTCTCTCTTATTATAAGTTTCCTACTGGGTTGCACGGCCCCGTTTTGAAGTCATTCTGGTTTTGTCGCGTGAAAGAAAAGGTCGTGCTTTAATTTTTTTAATTGAAAAAATCAAACAATTTAATAAAAACAAGTGCATAAATTAACAATAAAGCAATTAAGCAGGTGATGGTGAAATTTCATTTTGTCTCTGTGACGTCGCTTTTTTACTGCAAAAAATATTAAGAAAAACAAGTGCGGAAAACTCTATAAATAATAAATCATAATGTGTAACATAAATATGTTTGATGTAGTTTAAGGAGACTTAATTTTTAGTTTAAACTTTGTGAAAAAAGCATTGCCCTCGTTTTTTTTCCTCGGCAAAAGTTGGCAACCCTGCCGTTGACTTCTCCTTCTCTCTCTTTCTCAAAGTTTCCTACTGGGTGGCATTGCCCACGTTTTGCAGGCATTCTGATTTTGTCTTTTGAACGAAAAGGTCGTGCTTTAATATTTTTAATTGAAAGAAAAAAATTTAATAATAAAAACAAGTGTAAAAAGTGCATAAATTAAAAACAACCAAACAGCAGGTAATGGTGAAAAAGGCTAAATATTTTTTGCCCCCGTTTTTTACTGCAAAAATCATAAACAAATACAAGTGTGGAAAAGTCTTTAAATTAAAAATCATTACTTATCATAGGAGAACAATTAATTTTTAGTTTATGCTTGGTGAAAAAAAGCATTGTCCTCATTTTTTTAAAGTTGGCAACACTGCCGTTGACTTCTCTTTCTTTTTTTTCTCTCTTTCTCGAAGTTTCCTACTGAGTGGCATTGCCCACGTTTTGAAGTCATTCTGTTTTGTCTTTTGAACGTAAAGGTCTTGCTTTAATTTATTTTAATTGGAAAAAGGAAAAATTTTAATAGAAAAGTGCATAAATTAACAACAATAAAAATCAGGTAATGGTGAAAGTAGACAAATATTTTTGTCCACGTTTGTGGCGTCTCGTTTTGACTGCAAAAAATCATTGCTTTAAAAACAACACAAACAAGTAGGAAAAGTTCATAAATTAATATTGTGTATCATAAATTTGATTGTTGGCTTTTTAAGGAGAACGGTTAATATTTAGGTTAAGCTTTGTGAAAAAAGCATTGCCCCGTTTAATTTTCTCCGCAGAGGTTGGCAACACTGCCATTGACTTTGCTTTCTTTGGCAGTTCATCACGTTTTTGTTTCTTATAAATTCCCACTGGGTTATCTTGCCCACGTTTTGAAATCATTGTGATTTGGTCTTCTGCAAGAAAAGGTCTCTTGATAAAATTTTTAAATTGAAAAAAAATAAATCATAAACAAAACAAATGGGGAAAAGTGCAAAAACCATAACCATAAAACATCAGGTAATGAATAATTTTTAGTTTTGTGGCTCGTTGCGCCCATTAAAACTTAAATTTGTTTTTTTTTTTTTGAAATTGTCTTTTCTATTTAACAAAATGGAATCCGATGATGCCCCCATCTCTAATGGCCGTTTTTTGCTCATTTTGTTCTGTAATTTACTTTGCTTAGGTTCATTGGCCATCTATATGGATTTTGTAGTTATGTATTTACTTCATCCTTTTTGTTACACTAATACATACATACTTCAATACTGGCATAACTCAAAAAATACGATTTTCGACTTAATCAAATAAATTTTAAAGAAATAAATTTTAATGCTCTTCTTTGGCAGATGGATTAAGCTTAGTCTATTTCTCTTGCATTCGGGTTTTTTTTTTTGCAAAAGGAAGACACGAGCCAGCTGTTACTGCCTTCAGAGTACGAGCACTGCACTCGAATTTCTATCGCTAAGCCTTGCTGGAAAGCTCGTATGCGAGTACTTTGCGATAAAAAAAATATCCTCCCGTCTTTACTTGGCGGACTCGTTTGTGAGCATTTTGCGATAGTCTCCGTTTGTTAGTCCACTGGGACGCCTCCTTCGCACACACACGCATACAAATGCAAATGATTCCGATCAAATCATGGGGAATCGGAATTGGTAAAATGTATTCGCTTCCATAAACCGACTATGTTCTTCGGCTTTTAACTTCAAAGCCCCATTTACCTTCATTAGACCCTCTCGAGAACGAAAAAGATTCGCCTGAATTCATTCAACATATCAGAACTCTTACCAATAACGATCGAATTCGGAAACGGGAACAGACCTGATACTCTTTCCAACATATCGGCCAGAATGATACAAATTAATTCTTCAATATTGGTCGCCGAACACAATTTTCCAAAAAAAACTGGATCTTCATCCAACTTTGTAATTGGCGTAGGGTAGGTCGTGCGGTTTCAATTCTTGCCCCAGCTGCATTTTAATAGGTTTTATACCCAAAATCTTTCCGCAAAATTTTCCACGTAGTGGATTAACAAGGGCCCAATTGCTGCGAACGGCGCCGAATCGATAATTCCCGGTCATTAACAACACTGCCGGTTACAGCTGTAATATTTTGTTCTATCCGAACTCTACGTATGCGTGTGTTGGTGGTTTAATGTCAAACAGTGTAAATTTGATGCAAAATTTAGTCACAAGATTCCGAATAGCCGGCTCAGAAGATCCCCCAAACTGACCATAAAATAGTGTGTGTTTCACGCTTTAGATAGAGATACCAATCAAACAGCTGTATGATCAAACTAGCCTTCTTTGTGTTGTGTTGTGTTCTTGTTTTTAAAGATATGCGCAGGCATAACGAGACCTCGAGCCGGCATAAAAACTATGTGAATACAAAACTTTGTTTTCTTAATACTTAGAAATGCAAGGGCCAAGGGATCCAACACAGTTGAATCTATATTCTCCTTTTAGTTATAATTATCTGACGTGTATGTGCATGCACTGCACATTAAGTCTGAATAGAATACAAATTCGTGAATCTGCATAATGTGTCTCAACCCAAAATTACTTTTACTTTTCCAGAACGAAGTGGCTGCTGCACTGGCTGAATCCGGTATTCCCATATTTGCCTGGCGCGGTGAGACGGAGGAGGATTTCTGGTGGTGTATTGATCGCTGTGTCAATGCCGAGAACTGGCAGCCCAATATGATTCTGGATGATGGCGGTGATGCCACCCATTTGATGTTGAAAAAGTATCCCACCATGTTTAAGCTGGTCAAGGGCATTGTGGAGGAGAGTGTGACGGGTGTACATCGCTTGTATCAGTTATCCAAGGCGGGCAAACTAACAGTGCCGGCCATGAATGTGAATGATTCGGTTACCAAGACGAAATTTGATAATCTTTATAGCTGCAAGGAGTCAATTTTGGATAGCTTGAAGCGTTCCACAGATGTCATGTTTGGCGGTAAGCAGGTGGTGGTTTGCGGCTATGGAGATGTGGGCAAAGGCTGTGCCCAGGCTCTGAAGGGACAGGTAAGTGAGCTTCTGCTCAAGCACACAGGCCTTCCACTTATGACTCCACTATTCTCAGGGTTGCATTGTCTACATCACCGAAATCGATCCCATCTGCGCTCTACAGGCCAGCATGGATGGCTTTCGTGTGGTCAAACTGAACGAGGTGATACGCAATGTGGACATTGTGGTCACCGCCACCGGCAACAAGAATGTGGTGGTGCGTGAGCATATGGATAAAATGAAAAGCGGCTGCATTGTGTGCAATATGGGACACTCCAATACCGAAATCGATGTGAATGGTTTGCGTACACCGGATTTGACTTGGGAGAAAGTACGCTCCCAGGTGGATCATATTATTTGGCCAGAGGGCAAATATATAATACTGCTAGCCGAGGGAAGATTGGTCAATTTGAGTTGCTCTAGCATTCCATCCTTTGCGGTCTCCATTACCTCCGCGACGCAGGCTTTGGCCCTGATTGAACTCTTCAATGCTCCGCCCGGACGTTACAAGTCAGATGTGTATTTGTTGCCCAAGAAAATGGATGAGTATGTGGCCAGTTTGCATCTGCCCACCTTCGATGCTCATCTCACGGAGCTAAGCGACGAGCAGGCCAAATATATGGGCCTCAATAAGGCCGGTCCTTTCAAGCCCAACTATTATCGCTACTAAGAACAGATGGCAGCAACAACAACGTGGTGGGAGGACAATAAATGGAGCAGACCACAATTTAAAGGAAGGAAAACAAACGCCAACGAAAGTATTGTCTTTTGCAAAAAGTATAAACTATTTAAGTTTTGGAGAACTGCTGGAGTGCAGGAGATATGATGGGAATTGTTCTCAAAGAAGAAACCACAACAACAACAACAAACACACAACCACACAAAGTTACTATATATTAATTGTATTGCTTAGTTAGCGAGTAGAACAAAACGCAAAACCTGCTCACAAAACACACAAAGGAACACACACACACACAGACAAACATTTTCAAAACTAACGTGCACTTTTTAGTTGCTAGCATTTAAAATGAATTAGAAACAGTTTATTGCTGATGTCATATCGATATATTGAAGTTACTTTACGTACCAAAAGGTGTTTTTTCACCTCGATTAATTTACGTTCCTTCGCCAAAGTTTATACTAAATCTTCCATTTAAAGCTATTTGGTGAATATTTAGCAATTTATTTCTTTGGCATATCGATTTTTCGTATGCTCAAGTTTGATTTTTTAAGAACCATTTCGAACATTTGTTGAATTAGGTCACTAACGAGGGTTTTTCGAAGCTAACGAATGTTTTTCGAAGCTTTAACGAACGTTTTTCCTAGCTTTAAAGAGTAGAACCAACAAATAACCCAAGGGAAACGATTTTCTTTCGCTGAATTTAAGTTATTTCGTCAAAGATTATCCTAAGCGATGTATTTATTTGAATTTCACGTATTTCAAAAACGTATTGAATTGAATCACATACGACGAGAACGATTTTCTCTCGTTAAATTTAAGTTATTTCGTCAAAATTTGTCCTAAATAGTCGATTTTAGGCTCTTTGGTGAATAATTAGCGATGTATTTCTTTGACATGTCGTTTTTCCGTACTTAAAAGTTAGATTTTTAAGCTCGATTTCAAAAACTTGCCAAATTAAATCACATACGAGCGATTTTTTCTCGCTGAATTTAAGTTATTTCGCCAAATTGATCGATTTTGAGCTCTTTGGTGAATAATTAGCGATTTATATCTTTGACATGTCGTTTTTCCGTACTCAAAAGATAGTTTTTAAGCTAGATTTGAAAAACTTGCCTAATTAAATCACATAGGAGCGAATTTTTTTCGCTGAATTTAAGTTATTTCAAATTGCTCGATTTTGAGCTCTTTTTGGTGAATAATTAGCGATTTATTTCTTTGACATGTCGTTTTTCCGTACTCAAAAGTTTGTTTTTTACTAGCAATTTCAAAAACTTGCCTAATTAAATCACACACGAGCAATTTTTTCTCGCTGAGTTTAAGTTATTTCGCCAAATTGCTCCATTTTGAGCTCTTTGGTGAATAATTATCGATTTATTTCATTGACATGTCGTTTTTCCGTACTCAAAAGTTTGTTTTTTAAGCTAGATTTCAAAAACTTGCAAATTAAATCACACACGAGCGATTTTTTGTCGCTGAATTTAAGTTATTTCGCCAAAGTTCGTCTTAATTACTCGATTTTGAGCTCTCTGGTGAGTGATTAGCGATGTATTTCCTCGCTGAATTTAAGTTATTTCGCCAAAGTTCGTCCTAATTGCTCGATTTTAGGCTCTTTGGTGAATAATTAGCGATTTATTTCATTGACATGTCGTTTTTACGTACTCAAAAGTTAGTTTTTGAGCTAGATTTCAAAAACTTTCCAAATTAAATCACATACGACCAATTTTTTTCGCTAAATTTAAGTTATTTTGCCAAAATTCGTACTAATTGCTCGATTTTAGGCTCTTTGGTGAATATTTAGCGATGTATTTCTTTGACATGTCGTTTTTACGTACTCAAAAGTTAGAGTTTTAAGCTCGATTTCAAAAACCTGGATGACTAGAGATTGTTTTTCGAAACTTTGACGAGTAAAACCAACGAACAACTAACTGAAAACGATTTTCTCTTGCTAAATTTAATTTAATTTGCCAAAATTTGTCTTAAATACTCGATTTTAGGCTCTTTGGTGAATATTTAGCGATGTATTTCTTTGACATCTCGAGTTTCCGTTTGTTTTTTAAGCTAGATTTCAAAGACTTGCTGAATTGAATCACATGCGAGTGTTTTTCGAAACTTTAATTAACAAATAACCAACGGAGAATGATTTTCTCTCGCTATTTTTAAGTTATTTGACCAAAAGTTGTCCTAAATTTTCGATTTTAGGCACTTTGGTGAATATTTAGCGATGTATTTTTTTGTCAGGTCGTTTTTCCGTACTCGAAAGTTTGTTTTTTACATTCGTTTTCGAAAACTTGGATGACTAGCGAGTGTTTTTCGAAACTTTAACGAGTAAAACTAACGGAAAACCCTTTTTTCACTTAAGTCTACATCATTTCGCTAAAACGTGTGCTAGAAGTTGTTTTTTGATCCGTCAGAATATAGTTCTTAGATACATTTTTGATCTTATTTAAAACAATTTTGCTTTTAAGCCTAAAACAACAACAGTTCCCTTTGTAAAAGATTAACGTATACGCTCTTTTGCAAGCTCTCTAAATATTTGTCCACCAATGCTTGCAGTTACCTGAAATTCAGTCGACACGCATTTTTATGAACCAATTGGCAGATCTGGGCTCACTCTAATGTTTGTGGCAAGATAAGGAATTGCAATACTTTTCGGGAAAATTGCTTAGATTCCTGCATTATTCAATGGAACGGGACGAGTGGCAGGCAAAAAGCGTTTTGGAGGCTTTCCTTATGTATCGTGGACTGGACAGCATATGGAACATACCATTACACACCAGACTTTTGATATATTCAAACCGACTTTGGACTTGGTTTTGCCTGATGAGTTCCGCGAATGTTTGATAAGCATTTTGCAGCAGATACAACAGCAAGCAGCGAATGAATTATTCCATGATTGTGGATATGTTTGACATCATCAGCTCACTGAAGGAAGCGTTTCATACGGCATCCACAAGCGAATTTAGTTGGCCACTCGACGGATTGGATTGTATATGACCACAGATGGCCGAAAGATTCGAATGGAGCCTGGCGCAATCCTCGTTACAGATGTGGAGCAAGCTAGGAGAAGCTTTACGATTGAATGCGAAACCGGAAATGGATCGACGCTTTTAACCCTACATACCACGTCTGGTACAGGCCATGTTAAAGCAAGCCAGAGGCTCAGTTGGTTCATATGTGAATGCATGTCGGGTAACTTTCAGGTAACTAATTGTACTCCATTGCCTGCTTGAGATCTCTCTAAACTTCAGTTGGCGAATTTTCACTCAGCACTTGATCCAATATGATTCTTAAACCAACGTTTCATCACTCAACAAAGTTTATTGTAAACGACCAACAAACTACAAACTCTTAAATTTCCATCACTTGCTAATCAGGGTTTACTTAGCAAAGTCTTAACCTCCCTAAACCAAGACACCCCCTTCAGAGCCTTACCCAAATACCCATACACTATATACTATACACTACTTTTAACGATGCATGTTTTTCAGCGAAAAGCATAGCCTATTCAAGGTACGTGTACACTTGTAAAATCATTGGGTAATTGTCTAGTATAGGGTGAGGAACCTCAGAAAATTCTGAAAAAAACCCTTCGTTAAACCGCGAATTATAAAAAATTTTCATGCAAACAATTTGCGGGGGTCTTTCATGGTTTCTTTTTAAACGAATTTTGAAGTTTTAGTTTTTTAATGAAAAAATATACAAATGCTTTGATAAATATGTCACATTTAATAAAAGTTTAATGGATTTTTAATTTGTCATTCAATGTTTCACATTTAAATTGATTCCATGAAATGTCAATTTACTGTGTTCTACTTTGTATCCTTATCGGAAGGAGAAGTCATCGAGTACTTAAAGCGCCACAAGTGTATTCTACGCGAAAAAAAATGTGTTAATTGTGGAGCTGACTGCAAAACAGCAGTGCTAAGAGGATACTCTCAGAAAAGTAGCACATTTCTTTCGGCACCGAAAGTATAGTTGATTGCCCTTTTGCAGTTGGCTTCACAATTATCACATTCTTTTCGCGTAGAATACACTTGTGGCGCTTTAAATACTCGATGACTTCTCCCTCCGATAGGAATATTAAGTTGGACACAGTAAATTGACATTTCGTGCACTCCATTTCAATGAGAATCTTTGAATGACAAACTAAAAATCCATTAACCTTTCATTAAATGTGACATATTTTCCAAAGCATATGTATATTTTTTCATTACAAAATTAGAACTTCAAAAAGAAACCATGAAAGGCCCCCCCGCAAATTTGTTGCATGAAAATTCTACATAATTCGAATTATTAATAGAATTTTCTAAGGTGAGGTCCCTAAACTAGCCAATTACCGATCGAAAAGTTTGGCAATTTGGTCCACATTGCCAGAGCAAATTGCATTAAGTCTTCTTCGCTATCCTTTATAACTGCTGGCACAACACAAACCTGTAATTCTTCAAAGACTGCCCCAAAAAGTTCTCTCTAGCAAATTCCTTAAAAATGCTCGAATGCACCCCTACGTCCGTAGCAATGGCTGCTAAAAAGAATCTTGAAAAATTTCAATGCGGATTACCGTTTACCTCTGTAGTTGGCCAGAGCCATGGAGGACAGAGCACAATCCATTAGATATTCGTATAAGAGGCAAGATAAAGCCCTAATCCTGCTGCAATGCCTTAAAGGTGGGCAACATGAAGGACTCCAATAGCTGTATTTCATCATATTCAAGTGGCAAGTATTCTACTCTTCATGCCGCCTGAGTATAATCAAATACAGCTATTGGATATACATATCTAACCGGAGAGACTGAAGAAGACTGTTTCCTTTTGCTCGCGAAATAGATTGGAGAAGGAAGGGTAAGAGCCTAAACTCCATTAGAATTAGCATACATTGAGCAACGTAGTAGGGATTGTGACAGCCTCGTTTCAGGCCCAAAGCCAAATAGGATCATGATTAAAAGAGATGCGAGCGCAAATCCTGGAGCTGGAACTGCCTGATGATAATGATTTGACAAAATATTTGGTGTTTTAGACGGAAAAGTACTTATATCAGGTGCATATCTAGAAGGTTTTCAAAGAAAAGAAAGACTTTTGAAGAAGAATATGATTTTTAAAACACCTAAATACTTAAATGACTGCACAGCTAGCACGTTTTTAAAAGAAGTGACTGTCAAATTGTCGAAAAGAAGCAGTTTTGAATAACTTTTGACGAAAGATTTGGTATTTAAGTCGGCAAAGTGGTCATACAAGTGCACAGCTAGGATGTTTTCAAAGAAGTCACTGTCAAATTGTCGAAAAGAAGCAGATTTGAGTAACTTTTGACGATAGATTTGGTATTTAAGTCGGCAAAGTGGTCATACAAGTGCACAGCTAGGATGTTTTCACAAAAAGTCATTGTCAAATTGTCGAAAAGAAGCAGTTTTTAGTAACTTTTGACGAAAGATTTGGTATTTATGTCGGCAAAGTGGTCAACCAAGTGCACAGCTAGAATGTTTTCAAAAAAGTCATTGTCAAATTGTCAAAAAGAAGCCGGTTTGAGCTTTTTTTGAGGATAGATTTGGTGTTTTAGACGGAAAAGTACGTATATTAGCGCACATCTAGAACGTTTTCAAAGACAATGCTACTAAAATGCAAATTTGAGTGACTTTTGAAGAAGAATGTGATGTTTAAAACACCTAAATAGTTATATGACTGCACAGCTAGGACGTTTTTAAAAGAAGTCACTATGTAAACGTTGAAACGCAGCGGTTTTGTAGAACTTTTGACAAAAGATTTGGTATTTAAGACCGCAAAAGAAGTCACTTCAAAGAAGTCACTGTAAAATTGTCGAAAGAAGCAGTTTTGAGGAACTTTTGACGAAAGATTTGGTATTTTAGAAGGAAAAGCAATTGTATCAGTGCACAGCTAGAACATTTTAAAAGATGTCCCTATCAAAATGTTGAAACGCAGCAGATTTGAGGAAGTTTAAACACAAGATTTGGTATTTAAGACGACAAAGTGGTCACAGCTAGGACGTTTTCAAAAAAGTCACTGCCAAATTGTCGAAAAGAAGCAGTTCTAAGCGACTTTTGACGAAAAATTTGGTGCTTTAGACGGAAATTACATGCAATGTAACTATTGACTGTAATTTCACAACGTTTCAAAAAGACCAATTGTTTTTTTTTTAAGCGAAATTCGTCTGTATTCCAGATTCTGAGCGCAGTTTGCCAAATTTATCACTTATCAGGTTCTAACTTTGATGTTGTTGACTGAGATTTTGTAGTAATTGTCTTGAATCCGAATTATACTTAACTGTTCCGGGCCAGTCGTTGAGGCTGGAGTCTTGGAATTTCATTAAAAGCTTAACAATTTGTCAGCTACTTCCTGCACAAGTCTTAAGTCCCAGCAGAGAATGTTGAATAACTCTATGTACAAAAATAGAGTTATTCAACAATCTCTGCCGGGTCTTCAGACCTGTGCAGAAAGTTGCTGACAAATTGTTAAGCTCTTAACGTTAAGTCTTAAGCTTTAAGCCTTAAACGTTAAGTTGTTAAGTCTTTAAACGGAAATCATCAATTATTCTCAATCATTCTCTACCTGTCTAAGCAGGAGCTTACCAAGTGGCTGGTAAATGCAACTGAAAGCTTTGGCCGCACAGTTGAAGTAGATCCAAATCGATAGTTTAGGAAATTAAGCATCGATTTTTTCCAAAACTTCAACTGTGCGGCCATAGCTTTCGATTGCATGAGCCAGTCACTTGGTGAGCTTCTGCTCAGACAGTATGATCTGATTGCCAACAACGAAATGTTGAGGCAACAACAATCAATTCCAGTTGTTCCTCTACCCAAATTGTCACAAAGATTGTGGATTTTGTTTTACTTCTACAATACGGTCCACTTTTACTTGTTCTAGCAGGTTGCTCTGTTAATTCAGTGATATTTCCAGCTGTTCTCCTACGCGTTTCGGCAGCTTTGCTGTCTAGCAGTTCAAATCGATCCAAAAGTGTTTCAAATCACAATAAACCCAACTGGGCAATTGGGTCTGCTTCAGCAAGGTCTGAGCCAGACGTGTTATGTAGGTTTAAAAGCGTAGATTCAATTCCGATTTCGCATTTAAGCCTAAGGCTTTTCCTAGCTTGGTCGACACTTGTAACGAGGAGTGCGTCAGGCTCCAATCGTATGTTTCAGCCACCTGTGGCCCCATATATACCTTCGGTTGTGGCCCATTAAACTCTCATAGTTAGTGAAGCCTGATGAAATGGTTCCTCCAGTGAGCTTTATGTCAAACAACTCCACAATCCTGGAGCAGTTCATTCGCCGAATGTTGCCGTGTCTGCTGCAAGCATGCCCATTCAACATTCGGTGGACGCATCATGCAAAACCAAATCCTTGGTGGGCTGCCACAATAACTCAAAAGCCTTTTGTATAATGCCATGTGCTCCGTAAGCCACAGTTCCATAGACAAGCTTCCAAAACGCTTTCTAGCTGCCAAACGTTTCGTTCCATTGAATACTGAAGGAATCTTAGCACTTTCCCCGAAAAGCTTTGCATTTCCCTATCTTGCCAAAAATTTAATCTGATGTCTGCATTGAGCGTCTCCTCTGGCAATTAGTTTTGAAATTGTTGCCAGAGGAGACGCGCTCATTCGAGACATCAGATTAAAATCTACAAATTGAGCCCAGATCTGCCAACCTGCCAAGCTCAAATGGTTTATAAAAATGCCTGTCGGCTGACTACTACACTGCCTGCTAGAGATTTATCATTAATGAGAGTTCTTCAATGGAATTTGCATTTCAATGTAAGCAACACTTGATGCGTTATGATCCCTATATAATTATCAAACTTCACAGTGCTCTGAGGGGGGTTGAGGTCGCTTTTATCCCGTTTTACGTAAATCACAGAATTCTTTTCACTTGCAAATAAAATTTAAGACTTTGTGCGAATCTTTTTTTTTAAAAAGTTCGTTTATTGTCCGCAAATGTTTCGCTTTAAGTTCGTTTTTGCTGCAAAAAATAAAAATAAGCGGAAATAGTTATATCTCTCTCATTGAACCATCGTAAACGACCAATAAATTGGCGAATCTGTTTAAAGAAGGTCGTTTAAAATCCGTTTGGCTTCTTTTTGGTAAACTACATGGGTAAATCTATTGAAAACACTTATAAAAGTATGCGGAAAATGCTTTTTCTCTTGCCTATTTCATGCTAGTTCGCAATGAATTATCGTAAACTCCCTTTAAATGGTCGTTCTTATCAATTCATTTGTCGTTTTTACGGTCAAATTTATAACACTTGCAGAATTGCTTTACTAACAAGTGTTTTTCGAACCTTTAACGAGTAAAACTAACAAAAAAGAGTAAGAGAAAACGATTGATTTATCGCTTATATTACCAAAGTTTAGCAAAAGGTCTTATATGTAAGGCATTAAAAGGCTTAAACGCTTTTTTCATAAGACTTTGTGCAAATCCAATTTAAAAAGTTCGTTTATTGTCCGCAAATGTTTCGTTTTAAGTTCGTTTGGCTTCTTTTTGGAAACCGACATGGGTAAATCTATTGAAAACAGTTCTTAAATGAAGCGAAAACGGCTTTAACTCTTTTAGAGATTATCGTGAACAACCAATAAACGCTTTTTTATAAGCCTTTGGCGAATTTGTTTTAGGAAGTTCGTTTATTGTTCGCAAATGTTTCGTTTTAAGTCCGTTTGGTTTCTTTTTGAAAACTTTCATGTTTAAATACTATTGAAAACAGTTCTAAAATCAAGCGGAAACATCTAAATATCTCTTATAGATTATCTTGAACGACCAATAAACGCTTTTTTATAAGCCTTTGTCGAATTTGTTTAAGGAAGTTCGTTAATTGTTCGCAAATGTTTCGCTTTAAGTCCGTTTGGCCTCTTTTTGGAAACTTTCATGTTTAAATCTATTGAAAACAGTTCTAAAATCAAGCGGAAACATCTAAATCTCTGGAAAATGTCAAAGAAAGGTCTACTTTCTCTCGTTTTATAATTAAGTCTTAAGTCAAGAAGTTCTATAAAGCTTTCGTTTTCAAATGGAAGTTCTTCAATATATCGATATGTAAATATTCCAAAGAAATATCAGCAATACTTTCAATTTTGTTTATTAGTCTAAATAATACTAAGTATGTATTTGTTTTAAGCATTTGCTTTAGCCGCCAGAGTATTTTGTTTTTAATTTTTGTGTGTTGTCTCACACTTAACCAACGGTTTCCCCTGCTAACCCTGCTTTCCTCCTATCTCTCTCTCTTACTCTCTCTCTCTCTCTATTTACCTACCATATATTTCGATCTGAAATATGCACTCAAGAATTTGTTTGAAACGTTTTATTGCCTTTGTTTTGAATTTATTTTTACCAGAATCAGCGATTCCTGGTACCAACCACCCACCCACACCACCCCCATATACTTACCATTTTAATTGTATTGTTTATATAACCTTTTACCCCAAAATATTGTTATTTGTTTATATGGCACGTACTTTTCATATTTTGTATTCTTCGAGCGTCGAGTATTATGATGAAAATGTAATAAAGAAATTGAAAATGCAGTGCAAATAATTCCATTTATTCAATTATCGAGGTACTTATTATACACGCAGGCATATATCAGATAAAGAATTATATATATATATACACCGCATATACACTTACATATGTATATATATATATATAACCCTATATATATATATTTGTATGTATATTAGAGAAATATGGAAATAAAAATGAATTTGAAATGTTTGTAACAAAAAACCAAAACCAAAATGTAAGCTGAAATTTGTGAGAAAAGGAAAAATGAAAAATGAATAAAAAAAAAACTTTATTGAGCAATTTTATGAAGAAATTTTCAATTAATGAACATACAAGTATAATCCGAATTTAACAATGCCCATAGTAAGATAACTTTAGAAAATGGCTCCAGATCCCGTAATTAATTCCAGACATATACAAATTAAACTCTAGAGCAGGACACCAAGTGAGATATGAGAAAATAAAGCGACGCAACCCGCTCTGACCTTCATCAACGCTGGCCAGCGACTGAAGCAGCTGTTTGCTCCCTCGGCATGAGTTTGGATCATGTGTTTGAGAGACGGGCCGACTTGTCAGATTTATGTCTAGAGCAGAGTCCGGCATGTTTCTATTTACTGTGTATTAGTGACCTGCACGATTGATTCCGGAATTGTACGATTACGAGTAAAAACAATCGTTGTGTGAGTAAAATGATTATATTTTTTATCTGTGTTTCTTTTTTTGACACGATGCCGGATAATAATCATGGCATCGTACGAGTATAATCACCAGAAAAAGGTTTCTTCACTAATATGTTTGGTTTGGAAAAAATTAATTTAGGGATAAAATGATTATTTTCGACTATAGCGAAGAAGTTGCAATTGTTGTCGATTTGCGCATAGCGATAGCACCGCATGTAGGCACTCACACATAGTACAAACCAAAGTATATTTTAGTGGTTCCCAAACATAGCCCCTGGGCGGCAAATACACTTGGCAGTTCACACCGAATGATTGCCGAAGTCTTGCACCACTGAGTGCCACATAGAAATAGCCACATTTTTCTCTATTCTTGGGGAGCCCTGTATATTCCAGCAGCAACTTCTCTCATATAACTCTAGCAAAATGGAACGCAACAACAAATATGTATGAGTGGTCCTTAGCGTTGTTGTAACGGCTGGGTTGATTTGTACGTAGATAAAGGAAAGAAAAGAAAAGAGAGGGGTTAAATTATTAGAGTGATGCAGAGAACTAATCTGGGGCCAGACCGAGGAAGTAGGCGACCTCGGCTGGTTGGGTCCAAAGATCTATTGGTGTGAGGACAGTGGGGTTAAAAGGTAAAACTGGCTATACAGCTCCTCCAACGGGGCCAAGCCAAGCTTCTCTCAATCTCTTGTGTGTGTTTATTTTTTAATTTTTCGCACAAGAGAAAGGGACCTACAGTTTAACGCCGGATCCGAACGGCAAAGTTTGAGAAATTGCTTTTTCATGGCTAGTTACTTCACAGCTGGCGCCAATAGTTGGGTGAAGGTGACCGTATGTGTAAAAGCTAGTTTCTAAAGAAAGAAAAAAACTTTTATTATTAGACGTTCAGAGGCGGGATCGAACCCACGACCTCCCGCCCAGCAGTCCAGCACACTAACCACTGGGCCACAGACGGCCACAGTGGGGTTAAGGGGACAGTTAAAGAGATGCAGTGTGTCGTGCGGTTCGAGGCCACATGTGGGGTGGTCCTTAGCGTAGATTGTGTTGCTGGCAACGAATGGTTTCGTGTCGCGATTAGGGGATACTCGCCCGCTTTAGTTTTATTTAAAATATTAATTTTTGTTCAGAAATTCAGAAATAAAATGATTATTTTTGATTATAACGATTACGATGCCTACGATGCCCATTTGACAGCTAGGTAACTGCTCTCTATTTCAACAACAATGAAATGCTAAAAGAGCGCGCTCTCGATTGGCCGAGCACACACACGCAACGCCAAAATTAGTATGTGTATTAGACGCGCAAGAGCGGTCTTATTTATGAGCCGAAGTCAGTCGTGTTTTTAAGCAAACGCGAGCCGAAGTTATGGTTGTGTGAATCGGTGAACACTGCATTGCAAGTAAAACGCTTGTTGTCTGGAGAGAGCTTTCTTGTTCACCAACACAAGCGCACTTTTTGTCCTCTCCATTTGCCGCCTCTGGTATAGTGTCGGTGTACTGGGCTGGGTATATTTGTGTCAACGGGAGAGAGAGAGCGGGAGTGTAATATCCCAGCGGCGCAGAGCTCAACGTGTTCTGTAGAAAATATGCATTACGACTGTCGAAAAATTGTAAGGAGCACTACAATCGCTGATTTTCGTTAGAGAGATAGTAATCGCGTGGAAACAAACAGACAAAAAAAAAAAAGAGAATGCGAACAATCTGCATTACAATTTTTTTAAAAATAATGTACGCATTCGTAATGGGAAGTTCGGCTCTGGCATACATCCTTATTACCAAGTAATGCAGGTTGTCGGCAGCCCGTTTACAAAGCGGCCATGCACATGGCAAAGTAATGTAGATTGTATGCGATTATTTCCTTCATACTGCTGAGTTCTGAGTACTAAGTAACGCGTTACTTTGCCATCAGTATAGAGGAAATAAAAATATCGACATCGCTGCTACAGAGGATAGACGTCACTGCTTGTATAATTCTATTCGTCTAATTGAAGAACGAAGCAACCTGTGCATATGCGTTCGGAGCCATAGATGGATTGGACTCCATCACCAGCATAAGGGAGTAAGCTCGGAGAACAAATTCTTTGAACAAAGTCTAGCTACCAAAACATCCTCAGATACAATGGATGTGCAAGGGAATGGGACGTAATGAAAACTGTTCAAGCTAAATTAGACAACTATCGAAAGTTTGTAAAAAAAAACTTCGTACTGACTTTCTTAGTGAAAAAGAGACAACTACGCTCGTTAAAGTTCAAGATATAATAGAGTAGAACCCCTTAAGTCTGCTAAAAGAAATTCACAAAACTGGCCATCATCATGGATTGACTGGGACTTCATCGAAGAAGTTTTGTTCTTTTACAATTCCATAGGAAAGCACACAAGATAACCAACATAGGCAAAAATATCATGGAAAAATGTCCATCGATCCACCAAACAGCAGCCGGCCTCACTAAGAATTGGCTGGGAATTGGCTAAGTCACAGCACTCTTCAACCTGTGCCTCACCTCCCTTGTCATTCCAGACATATGGAAAACAGGCAAGGTTATCCAGTGCCCACACCAGGCAAGCCAATTGAGCTAGGTACCTCCTATAGGCCGATCACTTCTCCTGGCCCCTGAAGGCGTTGATCCTCTCCACCCTTTAAGAGGATCTCCCGCTCGCAAACCACCAGCATGGCTTCTGCAACGGCATAAGCACCAGCATGGCTTTGTGCGAAATCACCTCCACCATCGCAGATGGGCTAAACTCCCCTAGCCCACACAAGCGCACCGTGCTCACCGCCCTTGACACGGTCAACCACTCCATGCTGCTCCATGACATCGCCGCTTCGTAACACCCTCAAGCGATGCCTTGCGAATTACCTCACAGGCAGGCAAGCGTATGTCGTATTCAGTGATGGGGAAATCAACATACAGAAAGTTAAAGCAGGGAGTTCCACAAGAAGTAGTACTCTCGACCCTCTTCTTTAACTTTTATATATCCATCATACCGCAACCGCCTCCTGAGCTTCAACTCGTACGCTATGCAGATGACTGCGCTGTTCTCGAAGCAGATAGGGACCATCACAAGGTAGTTGCGAGTTTGAACTACCTCTCACCGCTTTCTTTCCGAGCCGAAATCTCACGATATCCCCTGGAAAGTCCACAGCCACCATCTTCACAACGTGGACGAAGATCTTTAGCACCCAGCTCGACGTCACCGTGGATGGAAAAACAAAAATTTTTTGAGTTACGTTCGACAACCTCTTCTTCTTCGCGAAGCATACAAAAAACACCGCTCGCCCGATTAGAGAGAGGAATTGGGCGCTAAAAGCGATTTCAGGGAGCACATGGGGGAAGGACAAGGAGACGCTCCTTACCACATATAAGTCCATAGGTCGAACGCTCACTGACTATGCCGCACCAGCATGGTAGCCATCAGTCATATACAGTATGGAAACCTTCAACGTGCGCAAAACGCTGCTCTAAGGACGGTCACAGGATGCCATTCCATGACCCATTAAGATCACCTCCATGAAGAGGCGCAAATCCTTGGAGTCAGAGCTCATTGCACCATGCTCAACAAGCAGTTCCTTGCCAGCAGTCTCGTGGAGGACCATGCAATTCACACCTCGCTCCAGGTCCCCCTCCCATCACGCCCGAGCAGACCAGACATCAAAATCTTTCTGCCTGAAATCAAGCAACTGACCAACAACGCCAACAACCTGTTAGTCTTTGAAGCGCAACACGTCAGGGAGGAACGGTCGATCGTGCCAAACACGAACTCAAGAGCAATGTTCTTGGTGGTCGCCCTCCACCTCTCAGCCAGGTCGAAACCCTGCTGCCCAGAACCACTCTTGCCCAGCTCAGATCGGGATATTCCTGTTCCCTCAACAGCTACCTAGCTAGGACCAAAGCACGGAGGTTTCAGATGACTGCCCGAAATCTAAAGGAAGCCATCTTGACACGCGCCACCTCTTCAACTGCACAGAAGCCCCCACTACATTAAGACCTGCCCACCTATGGACTTACCCAATCGAATGTGCAGCCTTCTTGGGACTGAACCTAAGGGATTCGACACCCCTCCTCTAACCCACTTCTCTATCACCCTTAACTTTCAATTTTCCTGCTCTCTAAATCGTACTTTCCTCTCTCTTTCCACCTAGCCGTACACACCTAATTATACATTTAGCAGCTACAACAACAACTAGAGAAGTATAAAGTCTATGTGTGACCCCTATATGGGGTCAGCTGGAACTACTTACCTAACTTTGCTCTTCATTTTAGACTATCAAGGAGTGTACCACAATGCTGCACAGCTAAGACGGGGGCTTCCAGGCGAGAAGACAACTAACTTAAATTTCTTTGTGTCATTCTTTAATTCTTATGCTGAAAATGGTTGCAATTGAAGCCCTAAAACAAAGGCTCTAATAACAACAAAATTCCAAACTAAATTTCCATAATAATAAGCTTTAACATAGTTTCCTCTATTCCAGGCATTTCTCAGTGTTTCCGTTTTTTAATGTGACCAATTTTGCCTGTTTTGGATTTTGGAGCAGAAAACTTTTTGCTTGTATAATTTTTGCTATTTGAACGACGTTTCTCTTCCCATTTCATTTGTTTATCGGATGATTTGTCCTTGTTGAAAACGGCATTAATGGTGCCCTGACCCTTGCTTTTGCCCGTTTCCTCGAGCAAAGCAGAGAAGTCATCGGCAGCGGCAAATAAGGAGGACATGTCTAAAAAAAAAAGGTTGAAAAATATAAAAAAATGTTTAGAAAATATAAAATAAACTTACCATTGCTGTGTTTTAGTTTCTGAGCAAATCCGCGTTCATTTAGCGTATTTGAGGCCTCTGAGCGGGATTTCTTGGACTTGGGTGGAGCGTCATCGTCATCATCATCCTCCAACTCATCTGGGCTTTCGGGAGCTTCACTGGAGTCGTCGTCCTCATCATCATCATCATCTAAAGGTTCCAAGTCTATGCTGCCAGTTTCATCATCAGACTGAACTTCGCCTGAAGCGCTCATTTCAGCATCCTCCAACTCATCATCATCATCCTCCTCCTCATTATCACCCCAATCATCATCTATATCTTCCTCTTGCTCGTTGGCTTGCTTCTGCTTCTTCTTATCCTTCTTGTGTTCCTTTTCCAACTGCATTTCACCTCCCAATTCTTGCAAATAATTCAACTCATCTTCTTCCTCTGCCACATCCTTGGACTTTTTACCAAAATAACCATCCAAATATGCCTCAAATTCATCATCATCTACTTCACCCTCTTTAAGATCATCTGCTTCTTCTGCATCCTGCTCTAAGTGGGTTTCTGGCTTTTTGCTTTGAGCCACCAGTTCGGCCTGTTTCCGCTTATGCTCCAGAAAATTGAATATAAACATTTCATCCTCCGTGCAATTGCCTTTGGTCAATGATTTCACCGGCTTGCCACGCCCTCCTTGGGCCATATAACGTTTATGGGCCACACTGGAGCTTTCGGCCGTGGGTTGTTCCAGTTTTTTGGGATTCTTAAAGGCAAAACGTTCCAGAAAATGAGGTAAACCAAAATCTCTCAAAGGATCACCATAATAATCCATGCGTTTCTCTGGGGAAAGAAGGAAACAAATTATAGTTTTTTGTGTGGGTTTTAGCGACCTGATCTTTGTAACTCCAAATGTTTGGTTTAGCTGGCTCAAGGTCATCCGTCCCATAAATAATAAAGGAAAATAGAAGGAAATGTCAGAGTCCCCAAGAAAAGGAACGATTATACGAGCAAAATGAGGGATATATTAGACGATCTGTCCACCTATAGTGTCATAAGGAAAGATCCCACTTCGAAACTACAAACAAATAATGAAATTGTGGATAAACTATTCAAATTCAATTTAATACAAGACTATCTGGACACAAGTCAGATATAAAAAAAATAGAGGGAAGTTGACTTCGGCTCGACCGAAGATTATATACCCTTGGAGCACGATATATGCCTGCCAGTTTTTATATATTCATCCGATTTCGATTAAACTCTCCGACATTGTGTTGAAATGTATGTGGTCGGAGTCGGAGATGCTTCCTTCTATGCGTTGCAAACATGCGGACAATTTTCATATAACCTCTCAAGGGTATAAAAACGCAGCATTATCAATACACCAAAAACAGCGCGAGCGGCCACTCTCCCGATTGGAATGCCACAACAACAAGAGCGCCTCTACAACAATCGTTTTTTTCAGGAGATGTTACACATAATCAACATACCAACAAACATTAGGCTAAACATCAAAACCGTCACAGAGTATTATGCTCACATATACACGAACCTACTTGACTAACACAAACACTAGATGAAATTAGTTTTATATCAATCTCCGTGGCGAGCACTTGTACTTGTCCCGTTGTTGTGTATCAGAGAACTGAAAAACGTATACGCAATATCTTCAATTGCCAATTGTAAAATCTTCTTGATAATCTGAACCAATTATACAATATTGCAAAATTGACTCATCGAATTAACCGTCTTTTTGGACGGTCCGACATAACCATTATACCCAAAACTTATAAAAATTTCCCAAATTTTGGTGCCGTTCAATCTGCAATCATTACTATCTATCAAATCTTTATTATAATATGAACTCATTGTACAATTTTCAAAATTTCACTATTTTTTTGTATCTACACTGCTTATTTACCGACCAGTTTACCGGCCTTCTTTATTAAATAACGTGGCTAATTTTGCAATATATACTTTGGACTGTTCAATCAAAACCTCTTATTTACAGACGTCAGCGCTTCCGTAAATACTTTAATAAAAACGTAGCAAATTTCGCGGGTTTTGGTCTACACTTGAATTGTTAAATGTTCTCGCTTCCAAAAAACCGAAAGTTTTTTCGACTTTTAACTTCAAAATTCCAATCCGATCCTCTGATGGGAAAGTTCGAATTCTTCAATCGTTTCTTAGAAATCACATGTCTTAACAATTCCGATTAATCGGATTCGGAAACGGAAACAGGCCTGATTAAGAATTTTCATTCAAAAAAATTTCGGGTTTAATCTATTGGTTTTTATAAAAAATTTAAAAATACAAGACATATATATAAAATTGTGGAAAATATAGGTTGTCAAAAAAGTCTTACGGTATTTTTATTGAATTTTCAATTGTTCATAAAATTGGTTATAATAATGCGATTTGAAGTCAAATAAGTCCCGTTTTGTTCGATGACGAGTTCCCAACGAGATGCCAACTTCATAATGCCCCTCTTATAGAAGCTCGCTTCCCTATTGGCAAAAAACTCGGAGAGCCAATTTTCACAGGACTCTCTTGTGGCCAACTTCCGACTACCAAGCTCGTTCGCCATGGACAGAAATAGGTGGTAATCACTTGGTGCGAGATCCGACTATACGGTGGATGCAAAAGAACCTCCCATCCGAGCTCCCGGAGCTTCTGGCGCGTCACCAAAGATGTGTGTGGCCTGGCGTTGTCCTGATGGAAGACAATTCGGCCTCTGTTGATCAAAGATGGCCTCTTCTGCATGAGTGCTGCATTCAAGCGGTCCAGTTGTTGGCAGTACAGGTCCGAATTGAGCGTTTGGCCATAGGGGAGCAGCTCATAGTGGATGATTCCCTGCTAATCCCACCAAACACACAGAAGAACCTTCCTGGCCGTCAATCCAGGCTTGGCCACCGTCTGGGCAGCTTCACCGCTTTTCGACCACGACCGTTTGCGCTTCACGTTGTCGTAAGTGACCCACTTTTCATCGCCAGTCACCATCCGCTTCAAAAACGGGTCGATTTTGTTGCGATTCAGAAGCGATTCGCATGCATCCATACGGGCAAAATGTTTTTTTTGCGTCAAGTCGTGTGGCACCCATACATCGAGCTTCTTTTTGAATCCAAGCTTCTTCAAATGGTTTATAACGGTTTGATGACTCATGCCCAGCTCTTGGCCGATGCTACGGCTGCTACTATGCCGGTCTCTTTCGATCAATTCAGCGATTTTATCGCAATTTTCGACGACAGGCCTTCCGACCGTGGCGCATCTTCGATCACCTCTGCACCAGAACGAAAACGTTGAAACCATCGTTGTGCGGTGGAAATGGAAACTGTATCGGGTCCATAAACTGCACAAATTTTATTGGCAGCATGAGATGCATTTTTTGCCTTTATCGTAGTAGTACTGTAAAATATGCCGTATTTTCTCTTTATTTTGCTCCATGTTTGCGACGCTATAACTCACGAACGACTAAAAACAAACAACAATAAATCAAACACGTGTTAGCGCGTGAAAAGAGCTTTCCAAAAAGCTCTAGCGTGAACCGATGCGACGAATACAACTAGAACTACGCGCTTGCAAAGACAAGCTTGCGGAAATACCGCAAGACTTTTTTGACAACCTTATATATGTTAATAGCAATATGTAGTTCACTCTAGAAGCGTGAATGAGTGAATGCACTTTTGGCAGCCATCAAAATGGGAAAATAAGGTACAAAAGTAATACTTCAGTAAAACGACGATAACTCAAATAATTAAAAAAAAAAATTTTATATTTTCTTATCTCATTTCTTTCGTCTAATTGATGCCTCTTTCAAAAGGAAAAAACAAATTGCAATCGGCCGAATTAGTCCGTTTGAATTGAAACGTCAAATGGGAAAATTTTCGTTAGAAAAAAGTACTAATTTCAGGTTTGTAACCAATTGTTGTAATTTGAACCACTCTAATACCAAATTTGAAATTAAATCCTTGTCTTAAAACAAAATATTTTCGGGCTATCTGGGTTCTCATAAAATTACATTAAAGCGGTCAAATTTTTGACAACATAAATTGTGATTTGGCTGGGGCGCTAAAGCCGATAGCCTATTTCCACTGGCTTCATTTCTTATCATTTTCATTTCTAAAAATGAAGCCGTTTCCATTGACAAATTGTCATCATTTTGACACTTTGACAAAAACAGCTGCTTTGTTTGTTTTAAATAACAGGCGGCACTTTCAAACTTACGTGGACTTTTTGGAATATTTAGCAAAAAAAAAAAGACATACCCCTCAGGACAGCAATTCCTCGTGGCGAACGCATTGCCATCGCCCTAAACTATCAGCAGAAAGCTAAATACACAACTTATTTTTACCTATTTATATTTTAAGCAAAATTGCGCCTACTTTTTACTTTTTTTTCGGGGCAATTGTCATCATTTTCGAGAAATGATAGAAATGAAAGGCAAAATGAAGTGACAATTCGTATGGAAGAAATGATATCATTTTCTTCATTTCTTGTCATTTCATGAAATGAAGCTTCATTTGTTCAGTGGAAATAGGCTATTAATATTCACTTACGTAAAAGTATTTGCTCGGCAAAGACCTGCACGGTGGGATGATAGTGCTGACATAAAAGCAACAGTTCATGCCTCAGGGCATAGCCAGCTCCCGCATAGGCGGGCACACGATGATACGGATCATATTTACAGGCATCAATATTACGCACTTTGGACTCCGAATTAACATTCACATGTTTATGATGCCAAGAGGAGCTAGCTGAACTCGTTTCTGGTTTGATTTCCGTCTCCTGCTGGTCTTTAACATCCTCATAGACTTCCTCTTCATCGCTGCCAAATTTGTCCAATTCCTGTGGCTCTGGCTCTGGTTTGGCTGCCACTAACTCATCCTCCTCATTTAGGCCAATGCCACCAATCAGTTCACGTCGCATGCGCAACAATTTGTGCAACACAATGAGGCAACCCGAGGCCAACTGAGGTGGAGCATACAAAGCCAATTGTAGCAAACGTTTGACAAAGGCCTGAGCCCGGGCCACTAGGGTGTCCAAGTGTATGGCTCGATGGACTATGTGCAATAATTGGGCAGCCGTTTTGCCACCCACATTAATCAAATTCAAGTCCAATAACTTGACATACAAAGCATTATAGAAACGATCCGATTTTTGACTTTTGGCGGTAACCAATTGCAAAAGCAAACCCAAAGTTTGCACAGAGACGCGTATATCAGCCAGGTGAACCAGTCTATAGACTGTATCCTGCATTTCCTTGGTTAATAATTCACCATTACCATCCTTAGGAGGTTGTGCCTCTACAATGGCCTTTTGTAGGCATCTTAAAATGGCCTGCATGGTGCGATTATTCACTGCTCCCTTTTGGACCAACACCTTGAACAAGGCAAAGCAAATGTTGACCAATTTGGTGCATACCTCTGGACGTCCCGAGGGTGCTATGCTGGCCAGAAAACACAAGGCAAAGTGTTGGGCACGCTCAGAGATGTTATTACGGAACAGTAGCTTCTCCGCCTCGGCCACTATGACGCCACACATATTCGGATGCTTGTGGGCCACTTCGCTGAGATGATGTAAAGCCTTGGAGGCTATTTTGGCTATGGGATCACCCAGTTTATTGATCAACATGGTCAATAACATTTGCTCCTTCTCCGGGGCATAGGCCAATAAACGTGCTCCCGCCACTATGGAGGAATTCTTATTATGTTCCTGTCCCGTTTGCAAGCCTTGCATTAGATTCTTTAGAAACTCATGATACAAATCCTTGAGTTCATTCTCAAAATACCAATAGGAGTAAATGCGACGCAGTTGATCCTTGTTTAGCGATTGATCTTTCTTCAATTTCTTCCAGTCGGCTCCACGTGTGTGTGTGGACAGTAGTTTACGTTGTGGCGGCAGCAACACTTCCTGCCAAAGATCCGTAAGCACAGCTATGACATCTTGACTGGCTTTGTTGGACAGTTTACAAAAGCTTATTAGAGTACTCAAAGCCTCCAAATTGCCCAAAGGATTGCTGGTTACCAGCAATGCTCCCGCATTGGCACGATCCTTGGCTGTTCCCTTGTGCAAAGCGGTTTGTAGCCAACGTGAGTCTGAGGGATTACGTTTGCTGTAAATGTTCTTTTCCGCCTCAAACGAATTCTTGCAAAGATTAAACAATTCCAATTGTTCGTTCTCCTTCATATCTAAAAACTCCTCGCTGGTGGGGTAGTCCGGATGCTGGAATTAGTAGAGCGTAAGTAAAGATAAGATTTTAAATTTTGGCTTAATAATTACCACTTGGTACCATTTCTTTTGGGCATCAGCATCTTCCTCGGCTTGGCTGTGATTTCTGTTGCGTTTTTTGTTCAGCGACTGCTGCTGCTGCTGCTCCTCATCCGAGTCTGAGCTGCTATCGCTGGCTTTTTGTTCCTCTCCTTCCTCATCAAATTTTATGCGTTGCGGTTTCTTGGCTTCGCCTTCTTCATCAAACTTGATTCTTTGAGGTTTCTTGGCCGTAACCGCCTCCTCCTTTTGCTCGCCTTCCTCATCAAACTTAATCCTTTGAGGTTTCTTGGCCTTCACTGCCTCCTCCTTTTGCTCGCCTTCCTCATCAAACTTAATCCTTTGAGGTTTCTTCTCATCCTTCTCTCCTCTGTGCGGTTTCTTCACCTGTTGTCCATTTTGTTGTTGTTTTTTGCCCTTTTTGTTGGGTCTACTCACAGCTTCCCCCTCATCATTGAATACAATTTTCTTGTTCTTCAATGGCCCATTGATTGGTATAACTGTGGCCACTGCAGCCGGCATGTTTTTCACTTAGTTATAAACAATAATAATAGAAAATTATTAACAAGTCAAGAATTCAAACTGCACGTGTGTTCAACCAAAATTGGCCATTCACCACGAAGCGCTCACAAATTTCTAGAGATGGGAAAATTTAAAACTACCCGGGGAAATAATGTTAGAGATGGCAGATTTTGTTAGTGGGCATCATCGATAGTTCTTTGGTAAATTAATTTCATTTTGATAAACTTTCATAATTTTATTTATGCAACTTTCAGGATCGTAGCTTATTCCATAATCCCAGCAATTCCTTATTTATATTTTTTTTTGCCTGGCCCTACACCCCTTCTTATACAATCGGCCTCACGCCGTTGTGCTAAGCTTCAACCGTTTCAAGGGCGATGCCCTAGTCGAAGGCCATGGCCTACTTTGCTGAGAACGGGTGTTAGAGAGAGTCTGCTCCAGTTTCATGTAATGCATCCCCCGCGATCCTCTTTTGCCTGTGGATCCCACTTCTCCTTCTTACGATCATTGGGTTTGGGCTACCAACTCTCCTCAATCTATCCCAATTCAAGTTTGGCGCCTTTGACAAACCAATCGATAACGGCCGAATGCAACAAGATCCAATAACTATATGATACTAGCAAATAACCCGACGCGCTTCGCTGCGCCTTCAACAGTATAGAACAAAACAATATTAGATATAATAATACACGGTAGACCCCAGAAATCGAACTTTGCTGATGGGTTTCCCTCCAACTCCCAACCCCATCCACCCACCCCACACCCACTCCACTTAAAATCCCACCCAAATCCCACCCACATCCCGCCCATTTCCCGCCCACATCCCACCCACATCACTTCCACCTCCCGGGACCGTAATCATTATAAGTGCTATTTTTAAAATCCCAACTTAATGATTATTTATTAATTTTAACTATTTTGCTCATTTCATAATGATTATTTTTTGAGTGTTACTAAACACTCGGGTTTTAATGATTATCGTCTGAGCGAAAAAATTTTACTTAAAAAATAATGATTATTTTGTGATTTATATTTTTTCGCTCAAAAATATCACTCAAGATGCTATTACGACCATTTAAAAAGAAACTGGAACAAAATAACTATATATTCTTAGAAAGTGAACCAAGGCGAACCTTTTAAGCCCAAATTTGATAAAAAAAAAACTGTTCCTCTAGGAGCGATATTGGTGGACAATGTGGCAGTGGCGATCTGACACCGGGTTTCAATAGATGTCGACGAGATAAGACGAAAATATTATGACCAAGTTTTCCAATATTTGCTTAGTTTTCAAGATATCCGCCCACAAAAGTACAAAATTTCACTTGGCAACAAAAACAACTTTCTGGCCAACCAAAAGGGCACAATAAAAAAATTATTTAATTAACTTTACAAAAGGAAGCTTCTGCAGTGGCACCAAGTCGCTCTACCACTTAGGCTACTTTGGGCCCATTGCGATGCCATATTTATTCCCTGTTAACCCTTTTTAGTACTGAGGGGGGTCCCCGTTACGGAACCATTGTGTGGACAGAATAAATTTGAGCAGAGCTGGGATCTCTAGCCCGGATGTCTCCGAGTGGATGAGTAGCAGAGGTTGACCAAGTGTACTGAGTCTCCTTCTACTCAAGGCGGGGCAATGGCACAAAAGGTGTTGTACCGATTCCTTCTATTCTTCGTGTCCGCAACTTCTGCAGAAGTCATGGTAAGTGACGCCTAGGCGTGCTGCGTGTCTGCCAATAAGACAGTGACCCGTGAGGGTCCCCACCAGAAGTAATATGTGGTCCCTTCTGTGACGTAAAAGTGTGTTAGTACGTTTTTGATCGAATGCTGGCCACGTAAGCCTCGCTACTGCACAGGAAGAAAGGTTTTTCCACCGATTCGTAGCGAGACGAAGTGTTTCAGCTTTTGTGTGAAGCTTGTACATATGTCGCTATAGGCATCCCTATCGTTTACTGAAAGAGCACGATAGTGGTAACTGTTCTGGCCAGTTTGTCCGCAGACTCATTTCCTTCTATGTTGAGATGACCAGGCACCCATATAAGGTGTATGAGCGGCATTCCGTAAATCTATACACACTATACACTGCAGTGATCAGGAAGGTGGAGCGATAAGTTAAAATCTAGGTTGGGAGAGAAAACGCCCCCTCCTACTTTTTCGTCGAGCTTAGAGCCATCAGTGTAGATGTTAATGGTGTTAGCTCTGCTGTATCGAAGGTTGTCCCAATCGTTTCGGCTTGGGATATAGACGTCGTAAAAATTTGTCGAACGTCGTTTGTGGATCTCACCTTGGTGGTGTCTTGATGGGGGAAACAACATCATTTATCTTCGAAGCAGCACAAGATAGACTTTGCTGTATAATGAAAGAACACTGACGCAAGTAATCTTGTTGTTGGTATTTCTACACCCAGTAAGTTTACTTCTTTGGAAAGAGTACCCTTGCTGATTGTGAACGTGGCATCATTTTTTACATCAAAGCCTCGTGAGTCTTAAGGACACTCACACCTTTTTGTCAATAAAGAGACCGCCATCTTAAAATTATTTTCTGGCCATAAAGCCACAATAAAAAATTATTTTTTTAATTTCACAAAAAGAATCTTCTGCAGTGACTCCGGAGTGAGATTGCACCTTAGATCTGTTAACACTAGTTTAAGGGCTGAAAAACTACTTTGGTCAGCTGGTATAAATATGGGTAGGAAAACTTTTTATCCTCCCAATATTCCATAATATTTTTGTTGGTATCAATTGGCTTAGGGCTGTACTTGTCTATCTCTCGATAAGCCGCCATTAAGTTTTCATTTTGGTCATCATCCCCTTCTTCTTCACCTGATTCAACCTCGATGGAAATTAGATACTCATTTAGGAGGGTTTGCATCCTCAAGTTCTAGTGCCTCTTGGTTATGTGTGGTTTGAACTTGTAATGGTTGGATCTGGGATGATGTGGATGCCTGCGCAATATCGCTGCTATCAGTAATTAAGGGATTAATCTAAAATAAATAGTAAAAAATAATTTATTTGCAGTATGTGTATTATAAGTAGGTATTTAATTCAATATTTTCTTACGTTTTGCTCCTTCATATTCAAAATTTGTAATATAAGCTTCTTGAGTTGAGCCATAGCAACCATCACACTTATTGGGTTTTTGCAGTAAAAGTCGTCTTATTCTTGGGTCCAAATATATACTGCAGAGCACCATGACTTCTGCAGAAGTTGCGGACACGAAGAATAGAAGGAATCGGTACAACACCTTTTGTGCCATTGCCCCGCCTTGAGTAGAAGGAGACTCAGTACACTTGGTCAACCTCTGCTACTCATCCACTCGGAGACATCCGGGCTAGAGATCCCAGCTCTGCTCAAATTTATTCTGTCCACACAATGGTTCCGTAACGAGGACCCCCCCTCAGTACTAAAAAGGGTTAACAGGGAATAAATATGGCATCGCAATGGGCCCAAAGTAGCCTAAGTGGTAGAGCGACTTGGTGCCACTGCAGAAGCTTCCTTTTGTAAAGTTAATTAAATAATTTTTTTATTGTGCCCTTTTGGTTGGCCAGAAAGTTGTTTTTGTTGCCAAGTGAAATTTTGTACTTTTGTGGGCGGATATCTTGAAAACTAAGCAAATATTGGAAAACTTGGTCATAATATTTTCGTCTTATCTCGTCGACATCTATTGAAACCCGGTGTCAGATCGCCACTGCCACATTGTCCACCAATATCGCTCCTAGAGGAAGTTTTTTTTTGATCAAATTTGGGCTTAAAAGGTTCGCCTTGGTTCACTTTCTAAGAATATATAGTTATTTTGTTCCAGTTTCTTTTTAAATGGTCGTAATAGCATCTTGAGTGATATTTTTGAGCGAAAAAATATAAATCACAAAATAATCATTATTTTTTAAGTAAAATTTTTTCGCTCAGACAATAATCATTAAAACCCGAGTGTTTAGTAACACTCAAAAAATAATCATTATTACTGAGTAATTAGTGCAAAAAATCATGAGACAAAAATCATTGCAGATATGCATTTTAGACGCAAGTAGGACCAAATTGGTATAATTCTTTTATTTGTACGACGATTCTAAGTAGATGATTTTTTATTTTTAAAAATATGAAATAATCATTATTTACAGTCCCTGGTATGAACACATAGGTCTCAGAGATGATAAGAGATAGAGGTGTGACATGTATAGGGACAAATGCTTCTTTTTGTCTGCACGCAGATCAAGTTTGTTTATAATTTTTACGCCCCACTCTATTTTTTATTTTTTATGAAGTGGAGGGCGTCGTATGGGAGACAAATAGTGGTGTTCCGCTTTTTCGATATATTTTTTATTTGGGGGTGTTTTTGGGGAGAAAAAAAGTCCCGTTTAATAAATTTTTTTTGCTCCGCTCAAAAACATTATTTTTTTCCTTTATTTATACCGAGGGCTGTTTAACTCCAGTTAGGTGACTTCCAGATACTTGTAAAAAAACTTAACATCGAATGGTGCGCCGGCAACAAACTAATTTTTTTTGGGCGCTAGTCTTCCTCTATTATTAATAGATTTATCATTTTTTATTAATTATTTCTATTATTTTTCTATTATTAATACTTTTGACTTTTACAGTTGATTGAATTTAAAATTCCATTTTGTGCAGTATGCATGGGTGGCATCTATTATCTGGTGTAGTACATATTACAGGGCTTTCATATTGTCAGCATACATTAATATAAAATAAAATTATCCGGAAATTATGATGTTAAAAAAGAAAAAATTTTGAGGCCTTGGTTGGTTTAAAATCTTCGGTTGGTTCTCTTCTTGTTGCTGTACAGGCCCCGTTTTCCAGTTTCCAGAAGAGTTGAGATCTGTTTATGGTATCAAATGCAGCTCTAAAATCAATGAAAAATAAATAGATCTTCTTTCCTCGTTGTTAATACTCTTTTGCAAGCGACGTGAGGACAAATATGCTATCCACTGTTGAGTATCCTTCCCTAAAGCCTATCTGGTTCTCACTTAGCAATTTGTTGAGATTAAAAATCTTCATTGAGGCATTCAGGAAAGAGTTGTGCACTTCATTCGGGCAGTCACTTTTGAATATAGGGTACAGAATGCTTTTTAGGAAGATAGGCGGTACTTGGGCCGTTTTATAGAATCTGTTCAGTGCGTTTTTCAAATACTGAATAAAAGTTGGCATGGCGTTTACTAAAAATTCCGCTGGTATGCGGTCCGTTCCTGGAGCTTTATTCAGTTTGCTTTGTGTGAGAGCACTGACGACTTCAGGGGTATCAAACTCTCGATCAAGTTCTGCTACCAATGTGTTTGTGATTTCCAAATCGGTTGAGTACATTTGAGTTTCGTCGAAGGTAAAATCTTTAAAAATGGAGTCTGGAATTCAGGGACAGATGCTAGCGATTCGTTTCGTTGTTGTTGACGAGAATGAGCTGAAAACCAAGCGCTCTGGCTGGGTGAACGAGCTAAACTTAAGTTGTTCCCAAGAAGGTATGTTTGCCAAATTAAATGGTGAGCTCAAACGCATTCCAACAAAGTTTAAAAACTTTGTGAGTATGAACTTTGAGAGAACACTTGTGCGAACACTTAAAGAAAAGCGCTTCATTTGAAATTACACTAAAAGTATCATTCGATGTTTCAAACATGTCAATTCATAAGCTTTCTACATTGACCAAACATGACCACATGAGGGGCTACAATGGGGGGTAACACAGAAATCACTAGGAACAAAACGTAAAACACTAAAATCTGTCACGAAAACCTCCACTAAAGACGAACATTTCGTCGAACAGAATAAATTCGTGTGTAGATGGGATGCTTGAGTGAAAATCCGTGATCCGTGCGTGTTTCGTCAGTGAATATAAGTCGGACGGTATCTGGAATATCTAAGTAAAGAATCTGACATATTTAAAATGTACATAATGTACTTGATTTTTGGGGGTGCAGTCAAAGAGAAATATGAAAAAGAAATCTAACGTATTATAAATAAAAATAAAAATCACCAGCGTTTGTGACGTGAAAGCAGATTCACTCACGCGCTCACCTCTAACAACAATCGATGATTGTTCGATAGTGTAAAAAATGCACTAGCGCGACTCAAAAATAATCAAATGCGGTCACACTGCAATAAAAATTGTTATTGCCCTGCAAAACACAGACACAGACGCGCGGATTCGTGTATGTAGAAAATTGTGCAAAAAACTGTGACGACAGCGCAAAAGAGGGGCGCTCGCGTGTGTGTGATTGTGTTGAAAGTGCCAGTGGCGAGGCTTAGGCATTATTTAAATGAATATTAACAATTAAGTGGCTAGTTAGTCCATGGCGCATGATGATACGAATGCAGCTGCTGTTCATTTGGCAAGTGTAAACAAAGCAACGCACCCATACAAACACACATAGAGACACAGGCAGAGACGTCGACGTTGACGTCCTTCACCTTGCTGCTGCGGCTTTCCTGGCCCTGCCACGCATATTGAATTTCCTCATCTTTCTTTTGTGGCAACCTGTTCCATTTCGTAGACAGGAAGTGGCATCTGTTACAGTTAGCCAATCTTCACAAGCTGAAGCTTCAAATCTAAGAGGGTAAGTACACAAAGTGTCCACCCCCCAACGGATCAGTTCCGGGGAACTACAGAGCACAACTGTTTGCATTTTGGGCTTGCAATTGTTGTGACATCATTTCTATTGAAAATTTACTCACCCTCCTGCCTCTGGCTGGCTCAGTTAGTGTCTTTGTTGCTCTGGGGCGTTGTTGTAGTTGTTGTTGTTGTCTGTCATCCGCTCATACCCATCAATTCAAGTTTCCGCCTGAATAATTGGTTGAAATAACTGTAGCTACGCTTATCGGTTGAGTCTAAACTCCCACTTGAGCACGCGCCACAGATAAGCCTTCTCACTTCAACTCTCACCTTCTCACCTTCTCAGACTGGTATTGAGAGCGCAGACGCAACGTTGCATTCTGATGTAATATAAATGATAATACGCTGACGTCGACGTCGACTGCAACGCAACGTTGTGCGTAATAATTATTGTATTTTGCTTGCCCATAAATTGTTATGGGCACTTTCTCTGCCTCTCTGCTTTGGCATTCATTAAGTGTCTACCCGCAGCGAGTTCAAGTTCGTTGTGGTTTATTTTCTTTCAGGGTGGCGAAGCATTATAAAAAGTACATTCACATGGTAGAATAACAGGGTGAGGCAAGGTGGTGAGGGGTTTTTTGGGGGTGAAAAAAAGGAAGTGTAGAATATGTTTGTATTACCCGCTCTTCTATGACATATATCTGGAGAAACCGGGGAAACAACTGTTAACGTACAGAGATTTCAAATCAATTTATTACGTATTGCTAATCAATGAATTTTAGAAATGCGACTTTAAGAAATTAAAAACCAAAAAAAGCTGATACCCAAGTAGACTTACTTCAGTCCTATGTAACTTACACTGTGCAACTTTAAGGTCATTTTCTGTTCAATCGCGATATTTTTTAAGAGCATACCGAAACTAAGAAAATCCCCCAAAGGACTTGGTCCTATCACATCTTTTATGGTATTTTTTTGATACCAAACATATTTTCACCCAAACTGTCCATATATCATAAACCGTTTGGAATTTGTAACATCTTGGACAAAGTTAAAGATATAAACTAAGAGAAAAAAATCAGACAGAAACGGCTAAACTCCCAGTAGTTTGAAAAACCTTTCTTCTGCGAAATTATCCCAAACAACAATGTAAACAATTCTCTAGTACACGCCAGCTTCATACAAACACCCTTCATACCGTTTCGATACTATAAAGTTGTCTTTTCTAGATAACACTTTGTATTCATCATGAACTTTAGTTCTCAGTGTTAAAGAACGTAATTTTAAACAAAGGTTAAGGTTTTAATATTTTTGCTGATGGTTCATGGACTGACTCTGTACTTCCAGAACTAGAAAGATGATTCAAAGGCATACATCTATTCCTGTTTTCACTACATCCAGTGTCTTCTAGGTTTTCGGCGCCTTTATCCTCATACTGGCATACTTTGTGGCTCCACCAACAAACCTCCGAGAGCAATGCATTTATCTTCTTGCCTTCCTATATTTTTTCATTGGCATTGTAACCTGGTGGAATCGCTCCCTTGTTCGTCCGATTCTATGGGCAATTATTTCAGAAAAACATCCAGATGGAGATGCAAAAATGCAATTTTAAAGTCATCGATACCTTGAAATGCTCAAAACACTTGAGCATTCTTGCCTTTAATTTCCTTACTTCATCTGGCTCAGCTCGGTGCTTTCCTAAAACGTTCTGGATCACAGCTTTAAGAACCTCATGCTTGCCGGTGATTCTTTGTGAGCACAGTGGTGAAGTCATCGCTTTTCATTAATTTGGTGATATCTGGTCCAGTCAGAAAACCTGTTTAATGCAAAATCAGCCAAATCAGATATAAAAATAATTAAAATTACATAATTACCAGCTTTAATTTTTGCATCGCTTGAGTTAGATGCCAATTTTTGGGTCAGTCTGTTCATGACTTTTTTTCCTCTAGTTTATATCTTTAACTTTGCCCCAGATGTAAAAACAAAATTCCAAACGGTTTATAACGGTATGGACAGTTTGGGTGAAAATATGTTTGGTATCAAAAAGTACATTAACGATGTGATAGGACCAAGTCCTTTGGGGAATTTTAGTTTCGGTATGCTCTTAAAAATATCGCGGTACGAAGGCGTAACCAATTTATGTGTTGCACTGTGTTATTTATACAACTTAGTATTACCTGTTAAAACCAGTACGAATACGGAAGTCTGCAAACCCTTGGTTTAATAATGACATTAAAATATACATACAGCTACGAAATCAGGCGTATGAGAAATGGAAACGGTATAGGACTAAACAACACTACTCATATTTTATAGAATTAAGAAGGAAGTCATTTATATGTAAAGCAAAAAGTAAATACTTTAGCGATAAGTTTAATAATGCAATCTCTACCGGACAGCGTTGGAATGAAATTAAAGGATTAGGTATTGGAAAGCAAAAGACGAAAGATCCCGATGAGAAAGTAGATGTGAACTACCTTAATGCTAAATTTGTGCGATCTGAAGTACCTGAAGTTGACTACAATTACTATGAAGACTGCAAATCGGCCTCTAACTTTGATAGTAGCTTTAATTTTGTGCATGTGAGTCAGTGTGATGACCTTGAATGTGTTCTAAAAATAAAATCAAATGCGGACGGTCTTGATATCATCATGTCGGTCATCCAAAATTCATAAAAATTTTACTTCCACAAATTCTTACCCACGTCACACATTGTGACACATTTTTGAACTCAAAACAGTTGATACGGTCGAGACCGAAAAATTCTGAAAGGGTATGATGGTTGTACGAAAACCCTGAAAAATGGGGGAAACACATGATGATTATATGAAATTTTTGGAATTTTGAGTTTAAAGATCTGACTATTTTGACTTGTTACATAGAAATGTTTTGTAATCCAAGTCAAGACTAGTTTACGGCATTTCCGATCCCGACCATTCGACAGTCATTTCATATGTAAATCCCTTCGCTGAGTCCAAAAATGCAGTCCAAATATTTTTTAGTGGGGCAGTTTTCGAGAAATCGCGGAAAAGCTAGTTTTTTGATTTTGAAAAAAGTACCTTTAGAAAAATGTGTATATCTTCAGTATCGGTTCATTCATTATGAAATGGTAATGCTTTCTTGGAAGGTAATTAAATGCCCTATCATTCATTAGTACACCACTTCTTAATCCGGTGCTTGCATTCGGCGTTATAAAGGCTTTTATCGGCAACTTTGCATTAAATTTATAAATTTTTTAAAAAAAGCTAGATTTTAAGTGCGATTTTCACCACGAAAAAAATTGTATAAAATTTATTTTATTGCTGGTCACTAAAGATTTCTCTATTAAAAATACAACGCCACATAATTCATTCAAATCCGTCCAAGATTATAAAAGTTATTGGCATTTAAGTAAAAAATGGAAGGTTTTAAGTTCATGCAAATTGATTAAGTTTGATTGTTTTTGTGTTCGTCGGAGTAGGCATAGTTAACATTCAAACTATTCTATTTAAGGGCTACTATGACCTGCCAAAGATTTTTTGTGATTGACTTCGGTTGAAAATGAGTCTAAGACGTCAAATTGAATGCAAAAAAAAATTATACTAATAAATGGAGTAACGCTTGCGGGGGTTACATATAAAATTACTCCGCTAACAATTTCAACGACATTTACATAAATTATACGAGCTTTATCACCGGCCGAAGATACCTTTTCTCTATTTTTTGCTCACATATGTCTTATAAAAACAAGTGAGAAAGTCGGTCAAGCCCGACTATAGCATACTCTGTACCCGGTGTATATGCTGAATGCGTCGCTGCCACTGTGCTCATCTCTAAGTTTTATTCTCCCTCTCTCTCTCTCTCTCTTTGATGCATGCAATGCGGTGTTGTTTGCGTGTGCGTGGGAGGCCTCTTTTTTACACTTTTTTCTCATAACTTGAGAACCGCTCATCCATACATATTGCCAATGACTACCCATCTTTAGAAGGTACGAATCATCTATCTATAAAACTGTCGGAGATATGACGTTTTTTCAAAATTGCGGGGGCGGGAGGGGGCGTGGCGAAAATTGAAAATAAACTTGATCTGCCTGCAAGTATAAGAAGCATTTGTCCCATACATGTCAAACCTCTATCTCTTACCATCTCTGAGATCTGTTTGTTCATACGGACGGACAGACGGACGGACAGAGGGACATGGCTATATCGACACGGCTGTTGATGCTGATCAAGAATATATATACTTTATAGGGTCGGAAATGATTCCTTCTCCCTGTTCCATACTTTTGCACAAACTTAATATACTCCATGTACCTTCGGTACAGAGTATGAATATGTAATGACCGCAAGCGCAGCACAATTTATTAGGATATTGATTCATTTTTGATTCTTGCACTAATTTTTCAACCTAAGTCAATCACAAAAAAATCTTAACCAGGTACAAAATAAATTTTGCAGGTCATAGTAGCCCTTAAATAGCATAGTTTGAATTTTAACTATGCCTCCTACGACGAACAGTAAAACATTTAAAGCAAGTCAATTTGCATGAACTTGAAACCTTCCATTTTTTACTTAAATGCAAATAACTTCTATATTCTTGAACGGATTTGAATGAATTATGTGACGTTGTATTTTTAATAGATAAATCTTTGGTGACCAGCAATAAAATAAATTTTTCACAATTTTTTTCGTGGTGAAAATCGCACTTAAAATCTAGCTTTTTTTAAAAAATTCATTAATTTAATGCAATGTTGCCGATAAAAGCCTTTATAACGCCGAAGTCAAGCACCGGATTCAGAAGTGGTGTATGAATGAATGATAGGGCATTCAATTACCTTCCAAGAAAGCATTACCATTTTATAATGAATGAATCGATACTGAACATATACACATTTTTCTAAAGGTACTTTTTTCAGAATCAAAAATCTAGCTTTTCCGCGATTTCTCGAAAACGGCCCCACTAAAAAAATCGTGATATGGATTTTTGGACTCAGCGGGGGGACTTACATAAGAAATTGCTACCAAACGTTCGGGATCGCAAAATGTTTATTATTTTGTAAACTAGTGTTTTCCGACTGTTCCATTTTCGATCGTTTCTCTTGGAATTCTGGTTTCTCTCTTCTCTCTCTAGTGCCATTTTCTGCTTGTTCCAGCTTGTTCAGTGGAATACAAAAGTAAAGGGGGAGCATTTTATTCCAAAATCAAGAACAAAAAAAAAACCGAAGCGGAATTGCCGTTCGATTTACTTTTCAAAAGAAGTGGAATTGAGAACATGCCTGATAATCTATTTGTTAAAAAGGAAATTATTTCTTAATATCATTGGCTTCATTAGCTTAATTTTAAGACATTTTCGAATTTACGGTTGATTAAAATAAATCCATCTGGAAAAGGAGGATTAAGTAGACGGAAAAAAAGGAGGGGGCTTAAACAAAATAAATTCTATCCCGTCCCGTCCTAAGGGACTCAACCAAATTTTGAAGTCGCGCGGAAATTCTAGAATTACTAATTATTCCCTTCCTCTCTTGTGAATGCCGAACAGACTATAGTCTTCTTCAGAAGGTCTATGTAGTGAATTTATGGTCAAGGGACAATTTATTTATAAGAGCGCACCATATACATTTTTTTATATTAGATCTCCAGAATATTCTTTTCTGATCAATTTACTTTACATGTGTACCTATGTGTCTTTATTATGCGGCAACCAAAACAGGGAAAATTCATTGCTTAAAAATAGAAAATATTAGAAGCAAACTTAACATTTCTTATTTAAAATCGGAAAAAAATAAAAATATTTCTAACAAAGGTCACAATTCCCGCTGCCCTCTGAATTTTTATTTGCAAAAAGTTTAATTGAAAAATAAGCTGTTTTGGCAATACTTTTTTTTATCCATCAAACAATTTTTTCGAACGAATTTTTTAGGAGCCTAGTTTATTAACAAAGACTCGCATATAAGGTAAGGAGACAACTAATTTTAAGAAAACTGCTCACGACATGTGTGCCATCACCTTTCCGATCTCACCTCTAACAAAAGGCGGCTGTGTCTGTTGTGCATATGACAGAAAAAACACACGCACAATTTTTGGCTTCTAGTTTTGTGAAATTCTTACTACTATATTGTGATATATACGGTCAACATATTGTTAAAGCTATCGATGTGTTTTGTATGTGCCATTAGATTCAATGCAATTGGATGAGGCCATTCTCAATTTAATTTATTTCTTTTTTTGTGAAAAAAAAACACACACATACATATACACGCACTCAGCGCGCTCTCACTCTCTCTCGCGTTCTCTGCTATGCAACTTTTCCACAACATTGCCTGAGCGGAACAACCGTTATGACCCCATACAAACCTTTAATTGGCCTTTTCAGAAGATTGGTCAAAAATTGTCCAATTTTTTTTCTTAGTGCGCGCCTGCATAACTAAACCAAGGTCTATGCCAAATCTCAAACCTGTAGGATAAGCCGTTTAGGCTGGGCGTTGATAATATGTCACCATATCAGTCGTACACATTTATATATATAGATGGACAGGTGACGTTTTTGACTCTTATTAGATAACAGCAAGGCGTTTGATATGGTTAATCATGATGTGCTCTGTTCCAAGCTCAGCAAGCTGTATAATTTTTCTATCACAGCGTCAAAGCTGCTTCGCTCATACTTGACCGAACGATGTCAATCAGTGGTAACCTCGTGCAGTGCTTCGTCCTTTTTGTCACTTACACGTGTAGTACCGCAGGGATCGGTTCTGGGACCTTTGCTTTTTTGTGTTTATATTAATGACTTACCATGCAGATGATGAGTAACTGTATGTCAGTAGTCCTGTCAGTAAAATAATGTGTCAAATGGGGAACTAAGTAAAATAAGTGACTGGGCTAAAATAAATGAACTGGGACTCAACACATCTAAATCAAAGTGCTTGGTATTTTACAAAAAACTTTTTAAATACGGATGAATTAAATAATTTAAAAATCGAGAATAGCACTATTAAGTATGTTGCTCAGGCGAGTAATCTTGGTTTTAACTTTAATAAGGCCATGACCTGGGGTGATCACATAATAAGGGCAGTGGGTAAAACGTATGGATTACTCAGAGTTTTCTATATGACACAGAATCTTCTACCAGTAAATTTACAGCTCTTAATAGCGAAAACATATTTGACCTCTGGCCTCTTCTATGGTGTTGAAGTCTTTGGAAACAGTGATGCCAGTTCGAGACAAAAGCTCAATGTTGTTTTTACAAACATTGCCAGATATGTACACAATCTAAAGCCAAGGGACCACATCTCAACCGCTGCTTGCCAAATCTTTGGGCTGCCCTTAAATAGATGGTTAGACATGAGAGCCCTCATATTATTACACAAGACTATAAATACGATGACTCCTCTTACCTGTACGATAAATTAATATTTACCTCTTCAAGAAGGACTAAAAACATTATTTGCCAAAGATTTTCACTATCTAGTTCAAAGAAACATTTCTTCATAAATGCTGTTCGTCTCTAGAATCAGTTACCTCATAGGATAAAAAATATCAGTAGCGCACACTGTTTTAAAAATCAATTATTAATGCACCTAAAATAGGGCTTAAAACAGTAAGTCAAGAAAATAATAATAAGTCAATAAGTAATAAGTAAGTAAATCTCTCAATCTCAAAATCTCTCAATCTCATGTTAATGCTAATTTAAATACACTGCCATGCACTTGAATAAGGCGAATATACAACTATTTGACTGAATCAATCAAAAAAAATCAAAAGATAAATATTTTGTAGCATTCAGTACTTCATTCAAAAAAAATTTTCTAAATAAACTTAGTCTTCTGTTAAAAATTTTTTTTCAAAGAGCTCTTCAAAAATGGCATATTTTTATCGTGCACTTGAATAGGGACAAAAGTGATTTCATTATACTGAGTAAAACTCCGCGCAATGAAGCTTATATTTTGACATCAAATAAACGTTTTAAGTAGAAAAAAATACTATGGTAGGCGGTGGAGCACAATCTGATGAAGAAAAAGTCAAAATAATGGCTTTTAAGGAGTGAATCCTTACGTACAAGCAAATTGCTGACAAAAATTGGAATAAGTTAAAGTGCTGTATGCAATTTTCTTAAAAACCTACTAACTATTATGTTGTCACTAGTTGAAAAAGCTTGTCTTCCCTCATTCTCAGCTAACACTCTTGAATCTTGCCTCACCTTGTTGGGGCATCATTTTCACACGTTTGTATTGTGCATATGTAGAGATGCCCATAAATAATCCATTAACAATACACATAATCTGCATATAAAATGGCCAAAGTTCGTATACACAAAAATTTTCCCAATAATTTTCACACAAAAACATTCTCTGGTCCAGATTTGACTCGACCAATACATTCAGAGTGGGTTAATAATATTTATCAGCCATTAGGTGGCTTCTCGGAATTTCGACATTTTGTTGGGAGAACAGATTTAATGGGATAGAAACAAACCACATTTATATTTGTAAATCAGTAATAAATCGACTGAAAATACGAAAACCTTGTGATTGTTGTTGCTTGACAAATATATTGTTGGACTCTCAAGCGAAATAGCAGCCCACCTCACGCCCATTCAACTTAAAGGCGACAAAAAAACTACGGTTTAAAAACGTTCAACAAAGAGGAGGCGCATTTCGTGATTCTAAGTTTCAAGACATTTGAACGTAAAAGGTCCAAATCAGTCAACTGGCGGACCATCGTGGTGCCATTTTCATGATGTTGGTGAGTTCTGAATGTTTGTCGAGCTAACCTCAGTTTAATTAGTGATTATACGCCGCTTACAACGTTTGGTTACCGATTGAAATTTACAAGTTGTCAAGAGAGCGAGAGAGTGAGTGCGCCTACCTTGTTTAGTATATCTTGGTCTAGTAGTGCTGTTTTTTGTAAAGTTTTTATTTTGAAAAGATTGTCAAATTCATAGAACAAACAAGATAAAATCTAGGCTCATGTATCAGTACATGATATCAGTGTGAAGGCAGCCTTACAGTTCTTTCTGCATTCTTGTTGTCTCAGCTGTTTCTTCACACACCTTCACACCTAAGGTTTCACTAAATAAATCAGAACTAGCTGCTGCTCAATTTGGGCAAAAGACGTGTATTTTCGGATCAGCTTAACTTGCCAGCATTCTTACAAATTTACAGTACAGGAAGGTAAAGATTTTGGTTTGCTGCACTTTCTCTTTCTTGCTAGCTCTCTTTCTGTTGGTCTCCGTTAAAAACATTGTGGTGCCATGTAAATCTGTAAAGGCAAAATGTTCATAGTACATACAACTGTGATTGAGTTGAGATAATCTATTAAGATGAGATAAGAAAAATGTCAAAAGGCTCTGAAGGCCATACCGAAGAAGGACTTTGACAAAGAAAATTCATTGGCATAAGTGTAATGCTGCGGTAGAGAGATTATTTTGAAGGGGATGAAGTAGCCTTAGATAAATACATAAAGATTTTGAAAATATAGGATCATTCAGAAGCTGAATTAATCTTTATTTAAGTTTTGGTCGCTTTTAAAACATTGGTTTAACCCAACGCAACGCATCATAGAGCCTTGTTTTGGTAGGCTTATCTATTTTATTGACACCAGATGTGTCCCTATTTTTAGGAAGGTATTGTTTAGTCTATGGTGGAATTAATAAGGTGAAATCGAGCGAGACAGCGCTCTCTCTGTTTGTAGGGCCAAAGTATAAGTGCGTTGTGAATGCTAGAAGCTTACGGCATTTCACAAGTAGAGACAAACAAATTTTGCCGTCTCATTTTTAACTCACAGGCATACATATACTGGCCGTCAGCTGTGCCTATTTCACAGTCAGTGTTCGCATGTGTGTGTCTCAATTTTACAGGGTATTTTGGAGTCGGGCCACTCGACTGCAACGCTCTTGTATTAAATACATTTTTGGGCATGTAATTTGGTTGACCACAAACGGTTATAAAGGCTTCAAATAAGCCCCAAAAGCTCTTAAAAAGCTATAAATCAATCACTTAACCAAAATATGACTTAGCTCCACCGAAATTAGTGCTATTGGATCGTTCTAGTTTTGGATAGCTTTAGAGCCCTTCTTTCAGACTAGGTTTCATAAGGATCCTAAATACACCGATAAAATTCTTTTGGTAGACATTATAGGGTTATTAAAGCTTTATAAAAGCTCTTAAACAATCACTAAACTAAAATCTATTTTGTGTTTTTCGTTTGGCCAATTTCCTGTCAATTTTGATGGTTGCTAATCTGGGTTGTGTTGGCCGTCATTGCTCATCCAAAATAAAACTTCATTTTATTTTAAATTTTCCCCATTGGTAAGATTATGTTACAAATTTCAAAAACAAAACAAACAACAAAACTAAACAATATCTGTCCACTAAACAACGTCGTTGCAGTTAATGTAATTGTATTATGTCGTCCCATGTTTATTGGTCTACGTCGTCTTTATGGTTTACAGCCCGCCCTCCACGCTGTTGAATCCGCAGACTTTCCAGGTTAGTCTTACTCTTTTTAGTCAGATTTAACATTATCGAAATCAGCTGTATGCCGTCCAAGCCTTCCTTTTGAGTATTTCGTACAAACGTTCTGTTGTTGTTCTTTGGTTATCCTATCCTTCGTGTGTGTAAACAGTTTCCTTGTATTTGTGTGGGCTTTGTATGCGAACGTTAGATTTTAATATTGTCTAGGTATTAATTTAGGTATAAATCTTTTTTTCTAGAATCTTTTGTAAGTTTTGAATAGATTGAAACTTTTATAATAAGACTGCATTCCTAGAAGTCCCTAAATAAGCCCGCAGAATTCTTTTTAGAGACCTTAAAACGCTCTAAAACAGAAGTGCCCTGGCCCTATGCTCACGCCGAACATTCGTTGTAGTTTTCTGCATAAGGAATACGCCTCGCTTATAGCCTTCACGCATAACTTAAGGCAACAAAAAATTTATTAGTGTTCTCTCTTATCTTTTTGTGTGCCCAGGCCCTATGCGCACGCCGAACATTCGCTGTTGTTTTCCCACATAGGGAATACGACACGCATATAGACTTCACGCATGCTAAAAAGAAGCTGTAAATTTTTTTTGTAATATTCTTAGAAAGTAAACCGAGCCCAATTAATCACAAAAACTGGTTTCCAGAAATCCGACTCAAAGTACCTTTTGGAATTGTCTTCAATCACTACAAACCAAACCAAAGCTAAATCTAAAGTGAACAAATTCAAAATATTTTCAGCAATAGAGTTGAATAAGTAAATTTTGGTCATCTACTTCTGCACTTCCTTTTTAACCAAGTGATGCCCAAAGCATTCCACTTCTCTGCCTGTTGTCCAAGCCAGAATATGCGGAATATGCTTTGCAGGTATCTGCTTACAAAATATGATTAGGAAATTATGTTGGTTTTAAAGAGCCAGATGTTGAGCCAGTGGGAATATGCTTAGCATCAAAGAAACGCGTAGGAGAAAAATGGGAATTAAATAATGTTTTTATTCTCTCGGCCAAAACAACCCACACAAGGTAACTCAAAGGCAGCTTTAGCTTTTGATGGTGCGAATCCATGACCAGAGCAACAACGCTACCAAGGTACAATCAGATTTTCAACCCATACCAGCGCTTGGTATGGTCTGGGACGGATGCTGAGTGTTTTAGTCTATCCTACGATAGCGCGCCTGATGCCGCCAGATGGGACACAGAGTGCCTGCCTGCCGTAAGCCACTCAATGGATTTCTACCTAACTCACGCACTCTACATTAGGGTTCCCTAAGAAGAGAGCTCGAAAATGTGACTTTGTCTCTCTCTAACACACATTGAAGCATGACTGGCAAGCATTTGGTGTGCATTAGCGAGTATGTTCGTGCCCCAAGGTCTATGTCTGGGGAACTCTGCTCTATACTGAGCGCTGATAAGGGCAATCTTGCCAAAGTTGTGTGAAGCTTCGATTGGTATTCCGTGCATTGCTTATATGGTACGTAGGACGAGCCTTTTCTGATGCCAGTGGAAATAGCGGGGCAGCATACAAATCTCACGCTAGTTGTCACATTCGGTCGATCTTTTTTTTGAGGATTTTCACAAACATGCGCTTTGCCCCTTGCGGGTGGAGCTCTTATATCAGCGATGGCTTGTGGTTGCTCCCAGGGGGCGAAAACATTTCGCTATTTACACGTACACGATCCGAACGCTTGCCAAAGCTGAGAGCAAAAGAGCAGAAAGCCGTCATTCGCTCGCCAAAGTTCAAAGCGATTAGATCGAAGCTGATTCTCGGCGCTTTATTTTCGCACACCAATACTAACTCACTTTTTGGCCTCTCTCTCGCTGGCCATCACTGCCTTATATATTTCTGGCGTTGTCGGTTGGCATTTGTCTCTCGTTTACCCCCGGGCGGCTGTGTTGTGGGGCAGCGAGCTAAGAGGACTTTGTAGTTCTTATCCTGTAGTGACTTGGAGTAAAAGTTTTGAAAAATTTATCAACTAAATGGTTCTGCCTTGGCCTTAAACGGACGTCGATGTGCTGGCCTTGATGCGCGGAATGTAACTAAATCAAATTTTACACCTTATCTGGTAGTGAAACCATGAAAGGGACCTTCGATGTTTCCTTAATCGCCGGAAGAGTCTTTTTCCCTCTAGTTCAGAGGCTGGCAAAGCACACATACTCATTTTGGCATTGGGTGTGTGTGTTTAGCCACGCGAGTGCAAAAAGAGAGACAGTATAAGCAGTCTGCTCTAGTTCCCTTCTCATTTCATTATAAATTTTCCCCACTTTTCTACTTTTGTGTTTGTTTTCAAAACTAATTTTATCCACTTTCCCCTTTTAGAATCATCAACATGGCCTCACCAGCCGTAGTTGTTGTCGACGGCATCCCAAGTGAAACGGCCTGGCTGGAGGATTTGCTGCGTGAGGTGCAGTTGGAGCAGTTTCTCGAACGGATCCGCGATGATCTACAGGTGACACGACTGCCACACTTTGATTATGTCTTGCCGGATGATTTGGAACGTTGTGGTCTGGGCAAACCGGCCATACGACGCCTCATGGAGGCGGTGCGCAAAAAGAAGGCTCATCAGTGGCGTAAGAATATCCTCTCCAAGCTGATTGGCGGTGGCAAACAGCCCTCGTCCAAGAAGCAACAACAGCCACCTACTTCCACACGAGAGGGCCCAGGCCAGGGCACTCAACTGACCTGTCTAATACACGAGAAGGACATCACCATGGGTCTAAAATTGGGTGATGGTTCATTTGGTGTGGTCAGACGTGGCGAATGGAGCGCCTCGCCGGCGGGCAAAGTCATTCCAGTGGCTGTTAAGGTTCTAAAAGCCGATAATCTCACCCAACCCGGCATCATAGATGACTTCTTTCGTGAGGTTCAGGCCATGCATGCCCTGGATCACTCCAATTTGGTGCGTCTCTATGGCGTGGTGCTGTCCCAGCCCATGATGATGATCACGGAGCTGGCGGAACGTGGCTCCTTGCTGGATACATTGAGGAAACAGTGTCGTCACACATCTTTGACCCACATTTGGAACTGGTCGGTGCAGATTGTCACCGGCATGGCCTATCTGGAGCACAAACGTTTTCTACACCGCGACTTGGCCTGTCGCAATGTGCTGCTGGCGGCGGGAAATAAGATCAAAATTGGTGACTTTGGTCTAATGCGTGCACTGCCCCAGGAGGATGATTGCTATGTGATGTCCGAACACAAGAAGGTGCCGTTTCCCTGGTGTGCCCCGGAATCGTTAAGATTTCGTCAGTTCTCACATGCCTCGGACACCTGGATGTTTGGCGTGACACTGTGGGAGATGTTTAGCTTTGGCGAGGATCCCTGGGTGGGTTTGAATGGGTCACAGATACTGCGCAAAATTGATCGTGAGGGTGAACGCTTGCATCAGCCAGATGCCTGTCCACCGGATGTCTACGCCATGATGTTGCAGTGCTGGGATAAAACGCCCGCCGAAAGACCCACCTTTGCGGCTCTCAAGTGAGTTGGAAATCTGAAATTTTGAAAACTTTGAGTATTATTTGACAAGGGCCACACACGTGATGGTTAAAGTTATCAACGACAAAGATGCGAGTTTGAGTTACCAAATGTGTAAGAGTTTAGTAGGGGTTTCCATCGAAAAAAGGTCATGACAATGAGGACGATGACGCAAGGGCATTAAAGATATTCAGGCCTGTTCCCATTTTCGATTTCATCATCCTTCATCTTCTTTATTGGCCTTAGGATTCTTCAATTAATAAGTTATTATCCTTTTAGATCAATTAAATAAACTCAGATTAGTTTAAGTATCACGTTTTTATTTTAATCTCTTTTCAATGCGCAACACGACCACTCAGCACGAATATAAACAACAAAAGAGGAAGAGTAACATTTAGTGTTACCGAACTTCATTAATATGAAAATACTTAAAGTAAATACCAAACTTTAAAATACTTAATTGTTATTTTTGAATATGGGATATTCCACACGCCCCCTCAAAAATAACATTCTTTTAATTACAAACTTTAAATAAAAATTAGTTCCATTATTAATGTGGCTCGTGTGCATTCTGGGAAGTACAATGTAATCTAGCATTTACTACATGGATCAGGGAAAACCCAGAAAAACCTGATCAGATTACTTCTTAATAATAAACATTTCATTTCATTCTTTGTTTAACCTAAAATTTAACTTTAAACGAATCATTCATTAAATCTTATAAATTCTTAGTTTTAGTTTTTTTTTTTTTTTTTTTTTAAGTATTAATTAAATCAATCAGTCATCGTGTAGACCCATCTTGCTGCGTAGCTCCATAAATCGTGTAGCTGCCAATGGCTTGGTAAATATGTCCGCAAGTTGATTTTCTGTCGGAATATACTCAATACAAATAATGTTATTTTCAACTTGTTCTCTGGCAAAGTGATATTTTATATCAATGTGTTTTGATCTTTTATGGCATGTGGGATTATTAGCTATAGAGATACAACCTTGATTATCTTCATAAATTTTAATAGGGCCTTCTATTTTTATACTAACGCTCTTCAATAAAGATTTTAACCACAAGGCTTCTCTTACGGCTTCAAATAATGCCATGTATTCTGCTTCTGTCGACGAAGCTGCTACCGAATTTTGCCTTTTAGTGTTCCAACAAATCAGATTTGAATCAAACATTTTAAATAAATATCCTGTAGTACTCTTTCTATCAATTTCATTTCCACCCCAGTCGGAGTCAGCATAACCAACTAATACATTTTCAAATGATGAATTTTTCTTAAAAACTAATTTCATTTCAACATTTCCTTTCAAATATCTAAGTACCCTTTTTAAACATTGCCAAAGCTCTGAATTATTTTTGCTGCTGTATCTACTCAAAATATTTACAGAAGTGGCCAAGTCAGGACGTGTACATAGCATAATGTACATTAAGCAGCCTATAAGATTACGACAGGGCGCATTACAATTTTCATCTGAATTAAGCGAGTCATAATTCAGTTTGCTTGGAAGAGGGGTACTAACTGCGTTACAATTTTCCATGTTAAATTTACTTAGAACCCTTTTAATATAGGCAGACTGACTTAGACAAATTCTATCTTCACATAATTCCACTCTTATTCCAATAAAGTGCCGTATTTCGTTGAGATCAGTCATTTTGAACTTTTTATTTAAATAGCTTTTGAAGCTGTTCATTTTTTCCATGTTCCCTGTAGCAATTACTACATCATCAACATACAACAAAACATATATGTTCTCATTAATATCGCCTTTGTCATATATATATATGCAGCGATCCACAGGAGAATTTACAAATCCACATTCTCTTAATATTTGTTCAAAAACTTCGAACCAGCATCTAGCTGCTTGTTTCAGTCCGTAAATTGCTTTATTTAATTTACATACATTTTCAGCATTACTTGAGACACCTTGAGGAAGCTGCATATATATTTCTTCATTTAGCGTTCCATTTAAAAAGGCTGTCTTTACATCCATTTGATGTACTTTTAAATTATATTGAACTGATAGGGATAGTATAAATCGAAAACTAGAAATTCTAGCAACTGGAGCAAACGTTTCATCATAATCGACTTGGAATTTTTGACTAAACCCTCGTGCTACTAATCTTGCTTTGTATTTTATCGGATTTCCTAGTTCGTCATGTTTAATAGAAAATACCCATCTACTACCAACTATGTTTTTGTTTATAGGTTTTTTAATAATCGTCCAAGTATTATTTTCTTCATGGGATTTTAATTCTGCTTTAATGGCCTCTTCCCAGAATAGTTTATCATCTCTACTATTAATTTCGTCATATGTATTTGGGATATCATTAAAAACAGTATGTGCATTCATTATGAACATATTCAAATTTGTGTCATCTTCATTATAAGATTTCGGTTGCTTTTCCTTCAATCTAGAACTTCTTCTAGGGACTATTTTTATATTCTTGTTGTTGTCAGTGCTATCCGTACTTTCTTTCGGGACATTTTCATGATCACTCTTCCTACTATCTTTCGGAAGTTTTGTTTGATCACAATCCTTACTTTCGTTCAGGATTTCATTTTCTTTTCTCTCCTTACTTTCATTCGGGATTTCATTTTCTTCGTTTTCCTTACTTTCATTCGGGAATCTGCCATGATCACATTCCATACTATCTTTCTGGAACTTTGTTTGATCATCATCCTTACTCTCATTCAGGATATTATTTTTATCTGTTTCCTTACTCTCATTCGGGAAACTTTCATTTTCAGAATCCTTACTCTCATTCAGGATATTATTTTTATCTGTTTCCGTACTCTCATTCGGGAAACTTTCATTTTCAGAATCCTTACTCTCATTCAGGATATTATTTTTATCTGTTTCCGTACTCTCATTCGGGAAATTTATATTATAATGTTCCTTACTGTCATTCAGGAATTTTGTTTCTCTATTTAGAGCTCTAGAATGAAACATATTAGTTTCATCGACAACAACATCTCTCGCAACCACAAATTTGTTATTAACATCATCCCATAATTTAAAACCATTGGGTACATATCCAATTAGGATTGTTTTATATGATTTATCATCAAATTTCCGTTTTCTGGTTTTATTATGGACATACACAGTGGAGCCAAAAACTCTTAAATGGTTTAGGTTAGGCTTCCTATCATGCCACATCTCGTATGGCGTCTTTGCGCCTTCACCAAGTGCTCTGCTTGGAATTCTGTTTACTAGGTATGTTGCAGTTAACACAGCTTCTCCCCAGAAGCTTTTATCTAATTTAGCGCCACAAACCATGGCACGAGCTTTTTCAGTTAAGGTTCTAATCATTCTTTCAGAAACACCGTTCAATTGGGGTGTGTGTGGCACTGTTAAATGATAAGAAATGCCTTTTTGTACACAGAACTCACGCATCTCATTTGACAGGTATTCCCTACCATTGTCAATATATAAATTAACAATTTTTAAATTGAAGTGTGCTTCGCTTTTGGCAACAAAATCTTTAAACATACAAAATACATCGGACTTGTACTTTATTAGGTACGTTACACAATAATGTGTAAACTGGTCAACAAAAATTAGATAGTAGTTTTTACCATCTATTGTACCGGGTGTGATTGGACCACAAACGTCTGAATGAACTACAAATAAAGGTCTTTTTATATAACTTTTGTCTTTATATTTCATGAAAGGTAACCTGGCTTGCTTTCCATTTAAACAAGCTTCACATATTTCATCGGACATTTCTAAATTGTTAAGAAGAGCACTATCACTAAACAAATTCTTTCTTGTTATTTCTTGTAATTTACTTTTGCTTATATGCCCAAATCTTTCATGCCATAAACGATAATTATTTTTGATATTTGTATGTAATGAGTATGCTTGAAATTTTATAATAGGTATATTGTTTGACTTACTTGAACTTTTGGCAACTATCACTCCATTTTTCGTTATGGTGACGCCATTCTTGTCAAACTCAATCGCCATGTCGGCCTCTTGCAGTCTTTTTACAGAGATCAGGTTGCTTGCAGCCTCCTTGCAATATAGAACATCCTCCAGTGTTATGTCGTTATCATTTCGCAGGCGCACAATTCCTCGTTTAGTGGCGTAGATATAAGTGCCTTGTTTGGCCACAGCTATCTTAAGTGGATACTCAAGATCCTCGCTATCGGCGAATAATGACTCATCTTTTATTATATGGTCAGTAGCTCCGGAATCAAGGATAAAACCGCACTTATCCGTTATCGAGCTGTTTGCTCGAAGCATAAACGCGAATCCATGCTGTGTTGTTGCGCATTGAGCTTGTTTATTTCGATTATTATTATTATCTTTTTGGTTTATAATTTTTTTATAGTGATAACAATCCTTTTTCATGTGGCCTTCTTTGCCACAGTGATGGCATTTAAAACTAAACTTTGGTTTGCCCTTAAACTTGTTCTTTGGCTTGGCTACCCTATTTCTATACGAATTATTTATATTCTTGTTATTATTATTAAAGTGTGTGTATGTTGTCAATGCTTTTCTACTAGTGTCGTTGCTATCTTTATTTATCTTTAACTCATGGTCTAACAATCTAGTTTTAGCAACAGCCAGATTTAATTCTCCTTTGGACATATTTTCAATAGCAGTGATGACTCCATTGTAGGATGGCGGCAAAGAAAATAATAGCTGCGCAACTTTGTCTAATTCGTTAACTGATGCACCTGCAGCCATCAAGTCACATATCAAATTATCAAATGCATTAAAATGACTTAACAAAGTCTGGTCGCTTTTTAATTTGAGATCATACAACCGCTTGCGCGCCACCAACTGCGCCGCCACACTTTCACGCTCATAGATGGCGTCTAAGTTTTTGAATATCTCGCGGGGTGTGACGTCACCAGTGGTGAAATTCAAGAACGTGTCGCTTAGGTATTCGATCAAAGTCCCCTTTGCAATTTCTTCTGCCTTCTTCCAATCGTCATTTATTAAATCTGGCACACTTTCATCAATAACTTTAATAACGCGTAGCTCAGTAAGTAGTGCACGAATTCTCAGTTTCCAAATTGCATATTTTTCGCCATCAAACGGCTTTATATTGCGTCTTGTCTTTTCCATGTTACACACACACACACAGCCGCAAAAACTATTTCACAATCTGACTAAATTTCTTGGAAATAACTTATAATATTCTATTAGGCGTGGACTGGGCCCATAACCTGTTGGGATTCTTCAATTAATAAGTTATTATCCTTTTAGATCAATTAAATAAACTCAGATTAGTTTAAGTATCACGTTTTTATTTTAATCTCTTTTCAATGCGCAACACGACCACTCAGCACGAATATAAACAACAAAAGAGGAAGAGTAACATTTAGTGTTACCGAACTTCATTAATATGAAAATACTTAAAGTAAATACCAAACTTTAAAATACTTAATTGTTATTTTTGAATATGGGATATTCCACACCCTATGTTTT
>JAEIFU010001796.1:0-58113 GCA_018904235.1 Lordiphosa stackelbergi | reverse complement strand
CAAAATAAGGACAAATTTGGAAGCTTATTCGAACGTGACAAAAACAGAAGTGGTTTTCGCGAGCAGCTATATAAAGACAAAGTTTAGCGAAACCTTACACAATAACTAAGACCAAATAATCTTAATATCTTATAAATGAATAGTTCTTTGAAATGTATATTATTTGATTTAAAAATCTTTAGTAAATTTTTTTGTAAAAAAATGTTTAACTCTGTCGTGTAACTCTGTAAATACGTGACATGTCAAACGTGACGTTTTTTCCATCATCATATTTATGTGGTTTCTGCTATAATGCTGAAGCAAAAACTTACAGTTAATTGCATTGGCATAGTTTCTCATGGTTTCTAATGCATTTTACCATCAGAAAGATTTTAGATAGCGAAAGTACGTAATCTATAGTCACTTTTTTCCAAAAAAATTAAGCAAATTTAATGTCAAAATGAGAAAAATCGCGCTAGCACGGCCGTGAAACCAAATATATCAATTGGGTTATTAGTAAATGTAAGATTAGCTTACATTAGTTTAATTTGATTGTTTCCCTATGAGAAAATTGGTCAAATATAGTTTTTTAACCACTTTAATTTTTTGGCCAGGTGGACTTTTTTTATGGAAATTTGCATATTTGCCAAAATATGCAAAAAAATATCAAAAATATGCAAAAAATATGCAAAATATGTAAAATGTATAACAAATAAAAATTATTTAGATACAAATGGCCAATATAGACGCTTAAATAGAAATTGAAAACCGAACGATCAAAAAATCGCGAAAGTTAACATTATCTTATAAGCATTTAATGGTCCAACACCGCAAAATTTGGCAAAATTTCATATGAGGTGTATAGTGAACGGTTAAAAATATTGGAAAATGTTTACATTTTTCATAAGAGCTAAGATTATTATGAAGATTTAATAGACGGCAATAGTAAACGAGTAAATACAGAAGGAACAAATGGTCAAAAAAAAATCGCGAAATATCAAAAATTCACATTTGAGTTTTATATTTCATAAAGACGCGTAAACCGGCAAGTAAAAAAGGAGGAGTAGATCAAATGGCCAAGAAAATCAAAGGACCTAAGATAATCATGAAGATTGGATAGATAGCAATTGAAGACGCGTATATAAGAGGTGTAGACCAAAAACCGCGAAATTTGTCAAATTTTCATTTGAGTATTTACGAAAGCGCAGGCGTTAATAAATAAGAGGCGTAGATTGAATAGTCCAAAAAATTTTCCAATTTTTCGTATGACCTATGATTATTATGAAGTTTGATTGATGGCAATGTAGACAGGTAAATATGTAGATGGAAAGGCCAAATATCAAAGATTTGCCAAATTTAAACTTCATATGATCAAAGATAATTCTTGAAGACTTATAGACGCAATAGTAAAGAGTATAGAAGTGTAAGCCGTAAGTCAAAAATTATTATCTGAGCTTGGTTTTTTGCAAAATTTATGATATTTTGGAATCATTAAGAATTGATAGATGGCGAGATTGTAGACGCGTAAATGGTTGATCCAACGGTCCAAAAGTCGCGAAATTTTTGGAACTTTTTGTATAATGTGGACGGGTAAATTGGACGGGTCAAGATCAAGATCGGTCCAAGAAATCCGATATATACAAAATTTTATGATTTGTTTAGACTATCACGAAGATTTAATGGTTGGCAATTAAAGACGGTTAAATAAGAGACTATATCTTTAGCATTGGTCCTCCATGGTGTATATCGCGGTTCTGTAGTGTCATAATCATGACTATGTTATTATAATTTGTGCTTGGAAGCAGTTTCGAGTAAGCGGTCTTTTACCATATGAACCCTTAGCTTCGAATGGCTCTTTATGCATTGATCCTAGCATTTTTCACTTCCCATAGGGAGTACAATTTGTTGAATTGTTACTATTTTTAATCCTTTGGTATTTTTCCACGATTTAATTTTATTTGTCGGTAACGGAAAGTGGTTTAAAACGATTCCTATAAATCTTGATTATATTATTTAGTATTGGTCTTCATGGTATTTACCGCGGTTCAGTATTGATAAATTCGTGGCAATGTTACTATGTATTATATGTGGACTTGAAGAAGTTTCTTAATTAAATGTTACAATGGAGATCCGTACTATTTCGCGATTATAAAAGTCGACAGTCACGGTAAATAGGTTAAAATAACTCCGCGAAAATAACTTCCGAACCCTGAGCAACGCATGCCGGTTACTTCATATGTGGAAAAATGTATATCAAAACAGTTTTATGGGCAAATCTTAGCGGCTTTTAAATCAAAAGTGTTTTTTATCACTCATCTTCTGTTGTTGACCTTTGTAGTAACTTTAGCCTACGTGATGTAACATGGAGTTTCATATAATATAGGTTTTGCATATTTTAATATGCAAATATGCAATTTATGCAAAATAGTTTTTAGAGGACTTTACATCATTTTTCAATAAAAATATAAAAATAAGATGTGTGCAATCAGAAATTAAATCCGACAAGCGGTTCAAAATATGCAAATATGCAAAATCCGCTGTCTAATCATTAGTGATCAAAGGATTCTTATGTAATATGCAAACCGACGTGATTTAATACTCGATTTTAGTAAGGCTTTTGATTCTGTAAATCACTGCTTGCTGCTTCACAAACTGAGTTTAATTGGTTTTCCAACTAACCTTCTTATTTGGATCACTGATTACCTTAGTTCTAGAACAGGTTACCTCTGGTGTACCCTAAGGTAGTCACTTGGGTCCATTGCTTTTTACACTCTTCATAAATGATCTTCCGTCAGTCTTGACTCACTCTCGTGTGCTTATGTACGCCGATGATGTAAAACTATGTTTAACATATAATGATTTGGTTTCCCGCTTCAATTTGCAAACTGACTTGGATGCATTTCAGTCTTGGTAAAAGATAATCTATAAAACCTTAAAAGTTCCAAGTATAAGGTTATGACATTTTACAGAAGCTCACCACAATTCTTTTCTTATATGATTAATAATGTCCCACTTAAGTGTTAAAATGATGCAGTCAATGAGGTAAATGATCTTGGTGTAATTCTTGATCACCGACTTAAATTTGACTCTCATATAACGGCTACTGTTTGTAAGGCCAGGAGTATTCTAGGGTTTATTAAGCGCTGGTCGAAAGAATTTGATGATCCATATACAACGAAAATCTTGTACATTTCCCTTGTCGGTCCTATACTCGAGTACGGATCCCGTGTGTCCCCAATATCTGACCCATCAAGATAGAATTGAATCTGTGCAAAAGCATTGTTATTGTTTGCTCTTCGTGGCTTAAACTGGAATCCTGAGGTCCGTTTATCATCATACTCTAGTAGGCTACTTTTGATTAACGTTCCCTCCCCATTAACCGTAGAGCAAGTCCGGCAAAAAGAGAGCAGTGCTAAGAGCGGTGCGCTTAGCGGACGCCGCTGCTACAAGAGGATGGACGTCGCTACTTGTATGCACAGAAAATTGAACGGTGCCGGACACGCCCGTAGAGTTATGCTTGGGTAATTTATACATAGATTGATTAATGGTGAAATCGACTCTGATTTGGTTGCCAAATTAAGCTCAATGTACCTATTAGACCGACTAGCAATTTTATACCCCTTTCACTAAATCATTGTACCACTAACTATGCTTTGCATGAACCGTTTCGTGCTCTCTGTGCTGATTACAATAAACTCTACCGAGTAATCAACTCGGAAGCTTCTCTTCCTGCTTTAAAAACAACTATTTTAACCTATTTAACCCGTAGTTGATATTACTTTATGTTTTTCCTCCGCGTTTACGTGTATTTTGTGCTACTATCTTGTCTAGGGTTAGCGCGTAACAAGCCGTGGCTTGGTGTCGCATGGGCCACTTGAACTTACTGCGCATTGTACGTCAACGTCCATATATTATTGCTACCCCAACTTGAATCTAACTCCATTTCTCATTTTTCTAATCTTTGCAGTTTCGTCTCCCGCCTGAACAACTCCATTCCATATTCCATGCAATTGCGTGGCGAGGAATTGTTCTATCAAAAGGAAATGGCTGCCGAGGTGATTGGTGCCTTTGGTGAGAAACTAATAGACACCATTTGTCATGATGCGGTAACGGGTCACGATGTGTGTCGCATGTTGGCCCTGGCCTGTCTGGACATGATCTCGGAATTGCATGCGGTGAGCACGTTGAGTGACTTTATAACCACACGTGGCTATTTGAAGCACATGCTGGACAGTTTGGGTAAATCGAATGAGGCTCTGTGCAGCATCCTGCAGCCAATGCCGGAGCATTTGCGCGCTTTGTATGTGTACGAGTCGCGTATGGCGTTCCTTACCCGGCTGGCGCATACGAATGTGGGTGCCAGCTTATTGCTGGGCGAACGTGCCCTGGGCGTACTCTCAAATATGCGTGTGTATGACCTGCAACCGGATCTTAAGGCCAGCGAACTGAAGCGCAACGATCCGCAAGCTTTTTTGCCCGGCATCGATGAACGTTTCCGTGCCATTCTATTGCCAGCTCTGGCCCTCTGCGATGGCATTGTCAACTCATTGGGATCGCGTAACAATTCGGCGGCATTGCAGGTGCTGAATTTTCTGTTTGCACACATTGAAATGATTGAGGCCATGCTGCGCACAGCTACACCGTTCATGGACCTGGGGCATTTGCAACAATTGGCCGCCATAACCAATCTGTTTGCACGCACCACCACACACGATGTGACCACTTTGGAGGATAGCCTGGATGTGGAGCATGATTTGGAGTTGCGCAATCGTTTGGGTCGTCTGCAGCAGCTAATGATTGTGGTCTTTGGACGGTTCACGGTGAGTGAGCAAACCATACGAATGATTGTGCAGCAGGAGCATATACAGCAGGATCAGAGCGATAACCAAAGGAATTTGCATATCAAGTATTTTTTGGATATTGCGGCCAATTTATCTCTGTACTGCCGCAATGCGGTGACCAGTCATGTCAAGGATAGCATGACCTCCAAGTATTTACTGACCACCATGATTAATGATGTGACGCCACTGTAAGTTGGTTATATCTTCTTAAAATGTGGGCAGATTTTAAATTTGTTGTTTCAGAACGGGCAAATCGGACAGCAAGAAACTGACGGCTGTAATGCAAACCATTCTCAATCAATTGAAGGGTTCCGTAGGCTATTATTTGTCCCAAAAGTCCATAGCCGACAATCTTTTACAGCAAAGGGCTTCCTTGCCAAATATAACGTTTGGTCCTAATGGTAAGTTTCCTTCAAAGACTATTTGTGCTCTACTCATCCCACTCTTTTAATCTTAGGCAAGCAAAGCTATTTGGATTTGAGTCAGCGTCACAGCGACAAGCGCAGCGAACTGATGCAGGCCGTTTTTATAGCCGAACAAAATTTATATCTTTTGTGGATCCATTTGGATTTCTATTTACGTAATGCCGTCATTTATGCCCAGGAGAATCGTAATGCCATTAACGAAAGCAATTTGGGTAGGTTTCTATAATATTTTTTATCAATATGAAATTGAAAAGGCAATTTCAACATTCCTTTTTCCAGATGCAGCCAATATGTCGGTTTTAAATGCCTCACAAGATGAGATTGTGCAGCTTAAGCAAATGCTCATCTCCACCTTTAATGAAACCTTCTGCACGCAGCTAATCAATGCCAGCGAGGGTTATACGCTCAAATGTAAGGGCTTTAATGCCTCACTATTGCGTCGGATCAAGGCTCTGGTGCAGTTTGCACCCGTCAATACAACTCAATTGTAGTGAGAATGTTGATGTTACACACTCCATTTCAGTTTTTTTTCTGTTTAGTTTTGTAATTGATTTGGTAATAAAAGTAAAAGTGGAAAAAAATAAAACAATCGAAATGTTAAGAAACAATTCACGATCCAAATGAGAATAGGAAACCAAAATATGTAGGAATTAATAGTTTTATTGGTTTGTTTGTATTGGTCACTGCAGTCAAAACACTCTACGCGTTTCGGCAATTTTTTTTTTGCCTTCTTCAGGGGGTCTGTATATTTCGTACAATGAGCATTTGGGGTACAATAAGCCAAAACGAAATCTACGGTCAATTCTAGGAAAATTTCACCAAGAAACCATGGGTCTATAATGAATTCGTAGTCCGCGCAAATCGACTTTATTTATTTATTTAGGCTAAGTTTGACAATGTTCAGTCAGTAATAAAAATTAAGCTAATAGCAAACTCTGACCCGGTGGGACAAATTTATTGGCAAATGCCAGCTATGGTCCAACTCACAGCATAAGTGGTCAGAGTACACACTAGCCATGACATGAGGGTTTTAGTTAAGGAGTGGCATTAAGGAGTTCTTTACGTCTAGTAGAGAGCTATTTATAGGTGATAGTACTCATTGTAAATAAGTCACAGGCAACGGAAGGGGTCTCGATGAGCATAGTTCCTTAGTGGCACTGACAATTAAATAAGGCTAAGGAGAGCAATGGAGTCAACCTCACCAGCCAGTAGCTTTTGGATGAAAACCACAACATGACAGATTCTTCTGGATTTAAGTGATGGTAGGTCTCTTGTTCATACGGTGGTGTCCCAGTTTCGGCCACGAAGGGTAAAAATCAGAAACTGTTTCTGAACTGATTTGATCCTGGTAAATTTGGAAATCAAACTTTTGTTAACCTTTTCCCAAAAACAAGCTCGACTATAACATACTCTATACACAACAGAGCTTGTATTTATTTAATAAATTTTAGATAGAATCCACACTAAAGTGGTAAAGTAGCCATAAAGTCTGTCAAATGCTGCCCATCGCCGTTAAACCGGTGCTACCCATTAAAAATTTTTGTTTTCCTTATTATTTTATTCCTTCGGCGAATCGATAAATAATCTTGATTACAAAATATCTGTAGAAGGTACAAAGCATCTATCTGCAAAACTGTGTGAGATTTGCGGTTTTTCCTAAATTGCGGGGGCAGGAGGGGCGTGGCAACCTGTATCTGCCTGCAACTACAAGAAGTATAACACTGCTCGACAAAATGAGAGTCGATTTTTCCCCATTGGACCAAACCAACTTAAACTCTCATAACTTTTTTGTTTTTCAATCGATTTGAAAGCTCTAAACGAATTTGAAAGAAAATATTGGCCAAACAGTTTGTTCTGGCAAAATGAGCTGGGATCTGTGCTGTTAGAGCTATGGGCTCAAATAAAAGAAAAAAAAATTTTACTTACTAAATTTAAAAATTTTATCGAAATTAAAACGCTTGAAGATTCATAACTATACAAAAATTGTTAAGTTTTTTTAATTGGACATTAAAAATTTTCAATTTACTTTAAAATAGGACCTCACATACAGAAATCAGACATGAAATGACTTTTTATTCAAGTTTTGGTGAAAAAGGGCAGACTGACAAGTTTTCCAATTACTTCAGCGTTTATAGAAACCAAGTGAGTCTTACACTCAAGAGTCAGATAATTTGATGTTCCCCTGATCGTACGTTACACTGTGACGGTATGACACTTAAGTGCGACGCTACTGGGCGCAGTGTAAACCGAACCTTAGTTGCTGTTAGAATATATTGATGGCGTGTTTACGCCTAGAAAAATTATGGTTAATCTTAATTTAATTTCTAAGAACGTTTGGTAAATTAAGTCCAGAAAAGGCCCAAATTTAAATGCAAAAAGGGCGTTAACTTATTTAAATGTTTACGGGTTGCATGTTAGAACTATCGAACGAGATAACAAAAGGAACTCGCTTAAATAACGTATATTAATTACTTCAAACTGTCAATAAAAAATTAAGGTGCTAATTGGGTTCCACACCTGCTATGGTTTAATTGCAAATTTCGCAAAAGTAAAAGCTTCAGAAGAAGAAAATTAAATTTTGTATTTGATAGTCTAAGGTTAAAGGGGTACAACAAAGAGGTCAGAGTACGTTCGAAAAAATTAATACCAAATCTTCAGTATTTCGGGCTAGTTTTCAGGTAACACGGGCCTAGCCGAGCAATAATCAAAGATCCTTAATTGTCATTCCTACAGATTAATTCAAATTTTCATGAAAATTTTCAAATTCAAATAATTATCAGCAGTTTTCACAATATCTCTGAAATTTCACATTTCTGAACTCGAACCTTAACGCCATCTATGAAAATTTGAGTGTCGAAAGCGATGGGAAACGAGAGAGGATTCACCAGGAAATGATGTCAATTAAGCACAGGTACCAAGGCAACAGGGGCTTTAATTATTGTCATGGACTCATCCGAGAGTCTCAAAGAATCGCATACTGCCGCAAAAGGTGGTGCCTTATATTTTGTAAGTAATTAAAATGAAATTTTATTGATTTTGCAATAAATATGTTTTATTAGAATTATTCTACGCCTGAGCTTATTAAACCACTTACTTAAGTCAGAAATAACAGCCCCAGCGGCATCTGAAGAAAACTATAGTTTTGTCTATTTCACAAAAAAATTCATAAAAAATCCACCCTATGTCCGATTTCTTTATGTGGGTCTTATTTTAAAGTAAATTGAATAGTTTTTACTGTCCATTAAAAAAAAAACATAACAATTTGTATAGTTATAAGTCTACAAGCGTTTTAATTTCGATAAATTTTGAAATTTAGTAAATAAAATATTTTTTCTTTATTTGAGCCCATAGTTCTAACAGCACAGATCCAGCTCATTTTTGTCAAATTTGTTGAGCTTTCAAATCGAGTGAAAACAAAAGTTATGAGAGTTTAAGTGGAGGCAACTTTTGGAAAAAATCAAAACTGTTTATCGATAATATCTCGATAGAATTTTTATATGTGATCAGGCAATTTACTTTAGAAAAAGTTGGTTTGGAGCTTTCGAGAACAGTGTAATAACAATGTTTTATTTTAACCCTTTCGACCCCAACTTTTTCCTGTAGAATGAAAAATTTTTTTACTTTTAATCTTTTGTATTTATTTAAGAAGTATTTGTAATTTTGAGTTGACAGCCCATCGGTTTGCTACCCAGAAGTTGCTTGCGAGCAAAGTTGTTTGTTTAAAAGAACTTACAATTATTTGTATTTATTTTGAAAAAGTTAGGTATGACAAGACAAAAAAACAGTTTTTATTGTTAGTACAGCAAAGATGGACTGTGCATTTAAAGCATTTGGATATTGGTGTTCCTGTCTTGCATAATCAGCAACCTCTTTTTCCAAATACTACATTGTACCACCTTATCATATCGTTTTGAGACTGACGTATTTGGCTGGAACTTGTACTTTTTAGACTGATGCGAAGACACCCTGCTGATGGAGGCCCAGGGATACTATCAGGCTATCCCTTTCAACATTCGAGGGTCGAACTCTCTTTTTCTCGAACAAAATATATGACATATTCCTCCCAATTTCGTTCAACCAAATCAGAAGGCTTACTGACAAAGTGGCCTGTTCAGTCGGCTGACCTAAATCCCATCGAAAATCTGTGGTTCGACTTTTCAAAAAGGCAGTTGCTCTCCCAAAGACAAACCAACGTCGGATCACTTTGGGAAGATTGGGAGTGCTAGCAAAAACGAGAAAGGCAAAGAACATGTTGTACCGGAAGATTTGAACACTTGAAATAGTTGTATAACGGTTAGCGAATGCGACCAAAAAAGAAAAGAACGTGTTTGGAGAGCTAACATTGAGCCCAACTCATTTTTTACAAAAAAAAATTTTACGAACGAACATTTGGATGGCAGCTCCAAGAAGTACATACTCGCGTGCTTGGAACTCGTGGTCAAAGAAGAATTGTGCCAAGTTTTAGTCGATAGCTCAAAATGAGGGAACTAGTACAAATAGAAACAGACAGACGACGGACAGAATGAATCAGGTCAATGTTGACCAAGAATATATTAGGTTCTGTGGTCGGAGATGATTCCTTCATGTTAGAAATTATTTTTTAATAGTAGCAAAGTTAAAATAGCTATGTTAAATATAGTTCCAGGACCTTTTTTCCTTAGGGTGGAAGCAAAGAGAACAGCATGCTACAGTGAAACCTCCTACAGGAAAGTGAAATGGAGCAGTAAAAGTTCTGGAGCTAGATCCTAACTTTCATGAGTGGCTGGCTCATTTTCTCTTCTCCACTCTTTTTCTACGAGTGTGTCAAGTGCAAAGTTCTGAGAGGCTTTGCCTTACTGTGCAAATTCTTGTTTTCAAACCATTCCCAGACCATTTTCTGCAGTATCTTTTATGATTATATATTGCCCTTTATCTGTGTGAGATGCGTGGACAACATATAGAATTTTTCTGCTTGGTCCTACTTGACTGTAAGAGCAAAAGAGCAACTTCGCTTTAAAGCACAAATGAGAGAAGTATTGATAGAAGATTTGCTCAGTTTCTCTTCGCTGTCAGCTGTGCTGCTATTGCGCTCAGGCTCGATTCTCGACCTGTCTTGCTCTGACACGGTTGTATTGAGTGGGACAGATTTCAGGCGGTTTATGTTTGTGACGAAGACGGTTGCAGTCTAAAACTTAACTTGGTTCGACCGAGCAAACGTGCAGTCTAGATATTAGATGGTCGATTTCCATCCAATACTCCTGCTATCTCTTGAACGTTTCGTTCATTGCTCTCCATACTGCTTCTTTGGGACCGCAGAAATTCGGCTTCTTCGATTTATTTGGTCTCTTAAGCTAGATACTTAGACTCGCGAAATTTTGTCAGAGCCCATCTAATTACATAGCTCAGGAAATCCGCTCTTGAAAATTGTCAGAGCGCATTGTTAGAGCGAGTACTGCCATCCACAGCTCACACGAACCGAAGTCAGTCGTGTTTTTAGGCAAACGAGAGCCGAACTTACGGTGGTTGTTGTTGTAGTATGAAAAGAGAGGAGAAAGAGAGTGAAAATAGGAAGGAAGGTGGCTGCTTCGATTGGTTGGGTCCAAAACATAATAGGAGTCATGATGGTGGCCTGCCCCCAAGTACCACATTGTCAGCCATCGACATGATGGTGTTTTCGACCATGGAAGTGTGGATGTGGTTCCTGGCTTCTGTGCAGCTGCTGTAGGAGGACGCATAGGTTGAAGCGGACAGGTCTGTCCCTTCTGCACTTCGATGTTTTAGTACTTTTGTGGTTTGGATGGGCTGGGTTTTGGCAGTTGATGAGAAATTGCTGGGTCGAGGTCGTTATGCAGCCTAACAGGGACTATTTCGGTTTCCTGGTGTGTCATCATGTGGCAACCGGTGGCCACACGTAGGGCGAACTTATGGTTGTGTGAGTCGGTGAACACTGTACTGCAAGTAAAACGGCTGTGGTCTGGAGCGACTTCTCTTGTTCGCTAACATAACCACACTTTTCTATCCTCTCCATTTGGCCGCCTCTGGTTTACATGTTACTAGGGAAAAAGAGAGGCGTTTCAAATTGTGCCTCTATGTTGAATCTTCTTTGAACGCACGCATTAATAAAATTCAACTTCCAAATTGTTGTTCTTCTAATCAAAGGATATGTCAAATTGAAAGGTTTACACTTGGTTTACGTATGTATGTATAAACATTTCATTTTGAATTTGACATATCGTGTGTGTGTCTGTGTGTGTTAACTTCAGTTCATTTCATTTCTCTGCTAGAATTTGTCGTACGTTTTGCTTAAACATGAACGAAATTGGATTTCCCTCGGCCATAACTCCTTTAAATCGCTTGGAATTTGCCTACCATTTGCAGCTCTTGATGGGCGAATGTATTACAAAACATTTTATCCAAACGGCAGTCAATAACGATGACATCTTTGATTTTCTGCTGGAGTTTGTAAGTAGCAAGAGTTTACATACATACATACATCACGTACATGTACATATGTATTGTGCCATTACAGACCACCTATAAATTCCTGGAAGAAGAGACAATACGTTGCAATAGATTTGGCCAAAAGCTACTCTTTGATGACATAACCAAACAGAGGGCCATTGAGTTTGTGGATAAACTATTTGACGGTACAAGCTTGGATACTCTGGTGCAGTGTCTTCGATATGCTGATGCGGATTAGAAGTACCAGAGAAGAAAGAATACAGTACCACCAGTGTGACCAGTCAACCACAAGGAACAAACGCTGCCGTTAATTTTCAAATATCTCAATAATTTGTTATAGGATTTCTAATACCAAAGAAGTTGAAATCAACTATAAATGATTGCGTAACTTATTTTGTATTTGTTTATTGTTTATCTTTTGTTACAAAGAGACAAGTTTAAAGGAGATTGACTTGTGCCTAGAGATGTGAGCGTGTCGACACGACTTGAAGGAGTTGTGAGAAATCAAAAAATAAACATATTACTAAAAGACTAATTTAGCAAATAATCAGTAATTGTTAAGGCTTGGTTATGTCAGGAAAGCGGTATCCTTTCGAATAAATAATACAATAAATTATCATTACAGAAAATTCAATAAAATTTTGTTTGAAAAGAAAAAGTTTACTATAATTTTTGGTCGAAAAGTTGCCTTTCGGATTTTGTTTTAAACTTGCATGAGACAAAGCAAATGCCAAACCAAAAAATTCCATATACAAATAAGTCACAAAACACTGACCGTTTGACATAATTTTGTGAGTTTTATATGGAATTTGTTGTTTTGGCAGTTCCTTTGTTGAGGTGTATACTAAACTTAAAAGCCGTCAGAATAAGCAATCAGGAGCAAAAGAAGGAGTGGCATCAGCAATTTAATAAGTTACTTCTAAAATTAAAAAAAATATATTTTAAAATGTTTAAGGAGATAAAGTCCGAAAGGGCTAAGCGTGAGGCGCAAGAAGATAAGGTACAGAAAGGGAGAGTGGACTGGGATTTAGTAAGAATATACAACAGATATGGAAAAGAGTTAAAAGCACATATCGAGATAATTATCCAGGACATGTCCAACAAGAAAGAAGTGGGTGAAGAACAAAAAAATAGACTGGAATATCTGTGGGAAAGAATTGCTGGAAATAGGAAGGCATTTAAAAACACTTCTAAAAGTAAGGCCGCATTTGATAGAAGTTCTGATGATATAATATTTGATGCGCTATGGTTCATCACAGATTTGGAAAAGAAAATTGAAAAAAAAATGCTTTTGAGAAGAAAGTAGCCGTGCATAAAATCAGTCTGGAGCAAAGAATAAGGTCTTTAATGAGAGAGGAAAAATCGCTGGTAGCTACAGACTAAGATACATATTTCTTCGAATGTTGCTTCCAGGAAGATTTATTCTAAATATAATGAGATTTTGCCAGAAGAGCCGACAAGCCAAACAGAATCTGAAGAGGCTTCAGCTGATAGGAAAACAGAGCAAAGATGATTCTGATGGAAACGAGTTAGTTAAAGACAGTAGTGTAGCGTGTGGTTATGCCGCCCGGGGCGGAAGTCGACTTTGCCGCCCCTCCTTCTTGAATCGCTCTACATCTTAAACTTCGTTCTAAAATTAAGTTATTCTTATTCTTTGTATAAAAACTTCTCTGCAACATAAACGGTCGTACGCAGGATTTTGATTAGGGATGACAAAGACCTAAATTGTTCGAGGTGTACTATTTTGCTGCAGTTTGTATCATTGACATTGTTAAGTATTATTGGGAAAATTTCTTTAACTGTGGGATATATAAGGAGAAAGGCGATTTTTTTTCTCAAATGCCGCGGAATCGTTTTTTACATACCTCCTTAATAAAATTTAAATAAAAATTGACTTCGATGGACCGAAACAAAAAATTATTTCGAGGTCGAACATAGTTTTGGATATCAAATGCGTTTCGAACTAGCTTTCATTGTAGTCTGCCTGCAGAGGTTTTAACTGGTGGCTGATATTACTGGACGAGTTGGACTGCGTTTTTTTGGAAACATAACATAACCTAGACTGTGGAAGTCAATCTGTTCGATTTCAATGGCAAATATGCTTAAGCTTAGAAAGAGAACATGAGATGGTCCTGCTCATTGTACGCCATTATGACCTAAGAAATCGAAAGTAGTCCACTATGGTATTGTAAACCCCAAAAATTCGGAAAATATCGCGAAAACGATGTATCACGAACTATGACGAATTAACGTGAAAATATTATTTGGTGTTTGTTAATTGTTCTTTTATAATTGACACTATAAATTTGTGTTTTTTCCATGTAACAAAGGATTAAATAACTCATTCTGCATTGATTAAAAGGTAAAAAAAAACATTTCTGGTTTTGTTAATATGGAAAATGTGGTTATTTTTTTAATTATTGTTCAGTTGACAAATATTTGTTTCATAAGAAATTTTCAAAGCATACTACAAATTAGCGCCCTGTATACGCCCTTGATAACATAATCAATATATTGGAAGGGCTTGATAGGAAGAAGCAGGATGAAATAGTGGAATATATGGAATACCCAACACCTTTGATTAAGTCAAACACAAGGTCTAAAAACTGCAGCATTTTTTACTCCGTCCATTGTAGACCACTGATCTTTAATCCCTTTAAACAGACTCGTAAGCTTTCAAAAATGCACTCAAGAAAAAATTTATTTTTTACTATATCTTGAAGTGCAGAATCTTGCAATGCTCCCCATGTTGAAGTAACAGTAGATTCTTAATAACCTTCAGGGATACCACTATGTATTAATTTAAGAGAATAATCAATATATATTTTGTAATTATTTTGCCGCCCCAAAAAACTTGCAGCCCTTGAAACTCGGCGAAACCAGAAATTGCCGCCCCTAAAAATTTGCCGCCCGGGGCGGGGAAAATCTGAAATACCAGATCTTAGAAACCATATAAAGACGCTTGCGCGGGTCAGGCCTATACAAAGTAGTTCCATTCTCAATAGATCATGAAATACCAATTCTTAAAACCAAACCGAATCGAATTAAATGCGCTCAACCAGATAAGTAGAATTCACAATATGTCAAATAATAAAGTTTTAATTAATTGGATTCATAATTAATAAGTTTTAAGGTCCATTTTATAAAAAGAATACACCTATATCTAAGAAAAATGAATGTAAAAAAGAAAAACTCCAAAAACAAATTCTTTTTTAAACACATGCTGCAATAAATAGAACCTTAAAAAACTTACCCTTTAAGATTACCAAGCAGTAGCTGGGCTAAATGTTGAGCTCTGTTCCTATTAGATAAAAAAAGAGATTTCTAAAAAGCTCTCATGCCAAGAGCCCTGCTGCGACTGATCTTAGGTAAAAATAAGACCAATATTAATATATGCTAGTATTTGTAAGAAATATATTCAGTGCGTAACGAAACCTCATTGCGTATTCATTAAATGTGGACGGCTCGGTAACGAGAATTTGTGTGGAGTCGTAACATAGTTTGTTTATTTATATATATACTAGCAATAACCCGTCGCGCTTCGCTGCGCCTTCAACAGTATAGAACCAATGCACACCTACTTCCCATCCACTCTCCACCCAATTCCCACCATCCTTTCACCCAGTTTCCACCTAAATCCCACCCACTTCCCGCCCACATCCCACCCACTTCCCATCAACTTGCCACCCACATACCACCCACTTCCCGCCCACTGCCCACACACTTCCCACCCACATACCACCCACTTCCCATCCACTCCACTCCCACCACATTTCACCCATTTCCCATCCGCTTACCACCCACATTCCACCCACTTGCCACCCTCATACCACAGACATCCCACCCACTTCCAGAACAACTTACCACCCACATCCCACTCATATCCGTTCCACATCCCATCCACATTCCAACCACTTCCCAGTGGGCATCCCGGCGGTATTTCCAACATCGGAAAATAAAAACACAAATGAATTCTCATTTTGACCTTACAAACCGAGTTTTCAAGTCAATCGGATGAAAAAGTAGTATTTTTCATGCAGAATTTTCCGGGAAGTTTCCCACATGGATCGGATTTTCCGACATCGAAAAATCACATTTCAAATTATTTCGTTTCTTCCCTTACAAACCGAGTTTCAAGTCAATCGGATGAAAAATAGTTTTTTGCATGCAGAATTTTCCGGCCATTTTCCTCGTGGACGGATTTTCCGAAATCGGTGTCGATGCATTTCACGTACTATGCTTACAAACCAAGTTCCAAGTCAATCGGATGAAAAATAAAACTTTTCCCATACAAACTTTTCGGACTTTTTTCTGACTTTTCCGGGTGCAATTTTCCAAATTTTCTTTCTTAGTGCGCGCCTGCATAACTAAACGAAGGTCTATGCCAAATCTCAAACCTGTAGGATAAGCCGATTAGGCTGTGCGTTGATAATATGTCACCATATCAGTCGGGCGTACACATTTATATATATATATATTCATATCTGAATTATATTTAATACGATCTTTGTTTTTTTTTTATAGATTGATTGCCCAATAACATTTTTGCTGCTTTCGATTCAAATTTAAAATTTGACCGCGTATAGACTTTCTTAGTGTGACCATTGTCAAAATATATCGATAACATTTTACTTTTTTTGTGTGAGTTCCCGTTATGATTTTTGTAGGTACGTCAATATAGCGTCGTTGACTAAGCGTTGAATTGAAACGGTGGAGTGTATGGATTAATAATATATTTCCAAAACCAAATTGTTGCTAAAAATTACGTCACTTAAGTGTCAAAGTATTGCTGTCATGCAGATTGTAGGCTCTAAAAGGGAACACAAACCCTGAAAAATTGTGGGGTCACACTTTTTTTTGTCAGCCGTTTGTAGTTAAAATGTGTTTATCAAAATAAAGTTCAAAGCTCTCGATTTCTGGTGATTTTTTGCCTTATATGTAGCTTCTATGCATGTTTATTCCTTGGTTTCATCAAATCGCAGTCCAAACAAGCTATTAATATGGCAACGCTGTTTGGAAATCAACAGAAATAAAAGAGACTAAATAATTGAATCAGTTCGCTGTTTATGGAATAAGAATTTAATAAGCATGTTTGTATTTCCTGCCTTTAATAAGATTTAATTCAAATAAAAAACTTTTTTTTATTTTTGTTCACATTCCATTGTACCATTAATCGAGCGACGCTAAGCGACCGACGTTGGCTTGACACATGCGTTTGGCGTTGCGTTCTTTCTTTCCTCTGACGCCGTAGACGACGCTTGTAATTTAATTTTGCATATTTAAATTAATTCACAATGAATGATTTAAATTTGCGCGTAGCCGCTATAAAGCTACGCTCTCATCCCAAGCGTCTTGCGGAGCTCAGGGATGCTGTGGTGCGTCTACCCATTAAATGGCAAAATTGTAAGTAACATTTTCATAACATTTCCACAAAATTCTTGCATTTTTAACTAAAATTTTGTTAAAAAGCCTCCGCCAGTATTGTGGCCACATTCCGTTCAGCCAGCACCAGTGCCGAGCAGGTGTTGGCTGTCAAGACCATTTTCCAAGAGGACTCCAACACGCCGCCACAGTCCTTGGAATTTTTGGCTGATTTGCTCTTTGCCAGCCCCTTGAAACATGCCGTGCGCAATCAACTCACCAAGTATAACAACCACTCCATTTGTTAGCTATTAAAACATTTACTAATTGCTGTTCTTTAACAGACTATTCTCGGTTGAGGCCATCAGCAAACATGACCAGGAATCTTTGGTATCAGCTTTGGCTCAGTCGTTGCGTGAATTGGCAGCGGCCAGGTCCACAAGACTGGCCACTGAGGATGATTTTAATGACATGTTTGTTTCCATCAATGCCTGCCTGCAGAACTTTCCCTTTGGCAAGCTGGCTTTGGGCCAAGAGATTGGACATTTTGTGCCGCTGCTGCCCATTGCTTTGAAATGTTACTGGACTCCAATTCGGTGAGTCCGCCCGACCCTTGCCTGATTTTGATCAATGATGTCATTTACATTTTTGATGCACATCTTGCAGCTCTTGCTCCCAGGAGCTGTCGCCCACACGACGCAATGAATTCTTTTTGTACATACAAAACGTGTTGCGCTTCCAAGTGGCCATTTTGTCGGAATGGCAGACTCAGCTTAAGATATCCGAATGCTTAGAATTTTCGACTGTGGAGGATATTGCCAAAAGAGTGGCACGCTTTGTGGACACACCTTGGGATGTGCGTTCCATAGCGGGTTTGGCCATTGGACATATATACAGATTTTTTGGAAAATTCCCTGAATATCTCTTCGCCTGCAGTAAATCTATTGTAGCAACAAATCTGCCCATACAGGCAGCTGCTCTGCTCCTACTCCAACCTAAGGATTATGAAGAGCATGGCGACAAAGCCTTGAAAATACTGCAAGGCTGCCTGAACATAGTCAAACGGGATTCCACTGTTACCAATCTGTTGGTGTACATGTCCAAGCATTTATATCTCTACTCCAAATCCTTGGGTAAACTACAATTGACGGGCAGTGCGTTGATCATGTACAAACTAATATTGTGCGCACTGGAACAGTTTGCGCTGGAGAATATCAGCAGCACCACGGACTCCATAAGGAATATGTGCAGTGCTCTGTTGTTTCAGGTGCTGCTAAATTCTAAGGCGGTGCAACTGGATCAAATGTTTCAAATTGTCTACGATCAATTTGAACGTCAGCAGATGCCGTTTAGTGCCGGCTGTGTGATGCTGGAACAGGTGGTACATGTGCTGGGTGCAGCACCGGTCATTGACAATTGTCCCACCCTATTGGAATTGATCTTTTCCAGCTATCTGGGACTTGAGGAACCGGTGGATGCTTTGTTCAAGGGTGAGTTTGAACTTTAATTAATAACATGCTGGGAAAGGTGAACTGAAGGCAGAGCCGAAAGCTTTACTGACAACAGAATTTGATTCAGCACATCTGCAATTTTGAAGGTGCGCACACATGTGGCTGATCTGAGCTTTTAGCTTATACATTTTAATCTCGCTAGCAAAATGGTATCTCCTCGATTGCGAAAATTTAAAAATGGAGAGAAAATTAAAGCAAAGGAAAAAAAGTATGGACTCACTAGATTTTAACTGTTAAAGAGACATTTTACGAATTTCTTCATTTATAAATTTATTGTGAAAAGGTATTTTATTTCAGGAAAAACTAAAGTATTGCTACATATAATTACCGCATCTAAGTTTATAATGGCACCAATGATTTGTAAAAATATTGATTTGGTGTGCTCCCGCAGACGATCTCCTAAAGGTCTTAAAAAAATAGTTGTTTTTGGTGACTTTGAAAATTTACCTGACAAGTTAGTCTTTATAAATATGCGAGTGACTTGGAAAAACGGTCCACCTGGACCAAAAAATTAAAAGTGGTTAAAAACTCTATTAGGCCTGTTCCCGTTTTCGATTCCGATAAAAGCATGCGGAATCGGAATCGTTAAGTGTAAATGCTTTTAACTTTAAAACCCTATTAACCTTTATTTAACCCTCTTGATGACAAAAAGATTGGCTCCAATTCTTCAGTTGTTTCTAAGAAATCACAGCTCTTACCAATTCCGATCAATCGAATTCGGAAACGGGAAGAGGCCTGTATATTTTATCGTATTTTCATAGGGAAACAATTAAATTGAACTAATGTAAGCCAATCTTACATTTACTCATAACCCATTTGGAGATATTCGGTTTCACGGCTGTGCTAACGCAATTTTTCCCATTTTGACATTAAAATCTGTTTGATGGTTTACAAAAATGCATAAGAAATCATGAGAAACAATGTAAATGCAATTAACTGTAAGTTTTAAGTTTTGGCATAGCAAAATCCAAATAAATATATCGATGGAAAATACTGTCCTGTGCGACATGTCCCGTGCGAAGATGCTTGAGCTTAAATTTTGAAACGACTTTAAATTAAACAGCATTCAAATGTTTGGTTATTCCGGCTCAAGGTCATCCGTCCCATCCAAGGAATGAAAAACGGTGGATTCTTTGTTTGTTTGATGTAAAACTGCGAGGCGAGCACTTGTTTCTTGTCCCGTATCAATCCCTCTGAAGACGGCCCCCATTGTGGGCTCGAAATATATTGGGAAACAAAGAATCCACCGTTTTTCATTCCTTGGATGGGACGAATGACCTTGAGCCGGAATAACCAAACATTTGGATTTACACAGATCAGGTCGCTAAAACCAAGACATTAAACAGCATTGTAAAATTAACCATTTTAAAATATTGCCTCAGGATTCGCTGAAATCGACTTTTGAATGGGTCCCCTAAAACCGCTTCTGTTTTCATCCCGTGCGAATGTAATGTTTTTTAGCCCTTATCTTGAAAACAAAAATTTTTGCGCAAAATTAATCATTGCACCAATTGTAGGACTATTGAATATAAGTTATGCCTATGGTGAAAATAAAAATTTTATTTTGCCTTTTTTTTTAAATTTAGATGCGTACGATTGTCCGGGTCGAAGTCATAAAATGGAGATCGCATTAGTTTTATTCGTCACATTATATTGAAATAATTTTTAGCTCTCAAAGGTGGGCTAAATGCAATTTCTCTTCATAAGATTGCTTTGTAACTGCCTCCGTTATTAAATACATCAGCGAGCAGAAATAAACAAGCATGTTTGTTTATTCAAACAAAGCTGAACTTACGGCTGAATTAAAATGTTCAAGTAAGCTCATAGTGTGCGCACTTCCATGCACGTAGAGTGTTTGTTTTTCAAAAGCTGAAAGCTCTGCCTAAGTTCGGCCGTCAGTTCATGTTTTTTATATATATTTATAATATAATTATTTAAATTTTTTTTATAAATTAAAAAAAAAAAAAACAAAAAAAAAAACAAGATGAAAAAGAAGGGGGGGGGGATAAAAAAATAATAAAAAAAAAAATAAAAAAAAAACCAAAAAAAAAAAATAAAAAAATTTTAACAAGATTTAAAGACACCTCAAAAAGATATTAAAATATTTTAAAAATTATAAAGAAATTAAAAAAAAAAAAAAAAAAAAAAAAAAAAAAATTAAAAAAAAATAAAAAAATTAAAAAAAAAAAAAAAAAAAAAAAAAATTGTAAAAAAAAAAAAATAAAAAAATTACAATTGGGTTACCGCCACACTTAAACTCCCTATTATAACAAAAAAAAAAAAACAAAAAAATAAAAAAAAAAAAAAAAAAAAAAAAAAAAATTTAAAAAAATATTTAAAAAATAAAAAAAAAAAATTAATTTTTTTTGTTATTTTTGGGTTGGACGGCTAATTTTAAAAAATTTTCCTTTTTTTTAAATTAAAGCCAATTAATTGAAAGTTTAAAACGAAATCGAAGATACGCTTTATAAAGAAAAACTCAAAAATATTTATAAACTCTGATCAAAACTTTATATTATATTAATTAATTATTTCACAGTACAACACAAAAAAAAAACCGCCGTAAGACCCTTCAGTTATGATAAAAGGGACCTCTGTAAGCTTCACCTCATACTCAGTTTTTCAAATGAAGCCGAAGTTAGCTTGGCCTTCTCGTTATCTGTAAAATGTAGTGTCTACTTTACTCATTTCATAAGATATAAGTTTGTGTTCGATCTGCAAAGTAAGGCGCAGCGGAGAGAGAACACCTCCTTGCGGAGTGCCTCTGTTAACACATCTGCGAGCAGCTGCACCGCCAAGTTGGGAGTACACCGACCTGCTGGTTAGCAATTGGTCGATAAATCTTACCAGCTTCTATGCCCTCTATGTCGAGAAATGCTACTAAGGAGTATTCGCTTATTTTAAGTGATCTTTCAATCATTGATACTAGGGAGTGCAGTGCGGTTTCGGTGGACCTACCCTTACTGAGCTAGATAATCGGGACTTATAGTTTGCCTTAGGTGTACAGGGTTGTCCATATTCGACGGACCCATCTGGCAACGCATATTGACAGAGATGTCAGATCGCTTAATGACATACCGCGTTTGAAGCGTCAGTCCAAGCAGATTTTTACCATGGAACAATACACGCCACGCGAGCGCTCTGAAATAGTTGAAATTTACATTCAACAGAACAAGTCAATTGTGAAAACTCAACGTGCTTTTAAAAAATTTCACATTTTCACATTTCATTGAATGTTACTGTAAATAAGCAAAATTGCCGTATTTACGCCACTGAAAATCCTCAGGAGATTCAAGAAGTGCCTCTTCATGACGAAAAAGTCACAGTTTGGTGCGGCGTTAGTGCGAAAACGGTCATTGGGCCGTTTTTCTTCCAAAAATGAAAATGGCCATGCTGTTACCATCAACCAGGAGCGTTATCGCGACATGATGACCAATTTTGTGATGCCAATTATTCGTCGAAAGCGTATGAGGCAGTTCTGGTTTCAACAAGACGGCGCTCCACCGCACACAAGTCGCATAACAATCGATTTTCTGAAGAAATTGTTTCCGGGCCGTTTGATGTCGAAAAGTGGTGATTTGGACTGGCCACCGCGTTCGCCCGATTTGACGCCGCCTGACTTCTTCTTGTGGGGATATTTGAAGTCAAAGGTTTACGTTAACAAGCCAAGGACCGTAGAAGAGCTCAAGGACAACATTCGTGAAGAAATAGCCGCTATTCCGGCCGAAATGTTGGCGAAATCGATGGAAAATGCTGCAAAAAGGGCACAATACGCCATCAACGCCAGAGGCGGCCATTTGAGAGATATCATATTCAAAAATTGATGTAAACAAATCTACTTGGAACAAATTAAATGATTAAGATTGCCAACCGCCAAATTTTTATTTTTTTCTTTGATTTAAAAAAAAAAAAAATGGGTCCGTCGAATATGGGCAACCCTGTACATCTATAAGTCTCTCGAGAGTTTTTAAAAGAAATCAGGATAGGCTGATTGGCCTATAATCGTTCGGTTTCACGCGTGAAGCTTTGCCAGCTTTCGGTATGAAGATCTTTTGTTTCTCTCCACTTAGTGGGTATGTAATTGACCCTCAGACAGGCTACATAGATTGTGTAAAGCCAGGTTATTGTATTCCCAATGGTTTGCTGTAATTGGTCGGATAAAATGTGATCAGGACCCGGTGACTTGAACGGTTCGAACGAATCGATAGCCCATTTAATTTTGGTCTCTGTAACAATGGGTGTGTTGCCCTGAACGGAGGTGTTAAATTAGGAGAGCATTCAGGAAAGTGAGTGCTTTGCAGAAGATCCAGAGATTCTTCACTCGAGGCGGTCAGATTCCATCTGTTTTTTTGTAAGCGTCCTGGCGAGTTGGTTGAGCTTGCCAGGATCTTCCTTGAGTCTAATGTAGACTCAATAGTACTACAATAGTGGGTCCAGGAGGAGCGTTTAGCTCTCCTTATGGCCTTTTTATAAATACCTAGCTTTTGTTTGTATAACTCCAAGGCGGTTGGCTAATCGTTATATTTAGCTAGATTAAAGGTGTGACGATATTCTTTTCGGAGCTTATCCAGCTCTGCCGACCACCAAGGTGGTTTGAAGGTGGGCATGCCTTGTTAAATGAGTCTGTATATGCTGTGGTGAGCGTTTCAACGAGCTCATCTATTTGATTTCCACTGATTGGTATATATGGTGGGGATGAACCGAGTTTTTTAAAGAGAAGTTTATTGTGTACTTCCCAGTTTGTCTTTCTTGGGTTCTGTATCTTAATGGGTGTAGGACACTTGTGGGTAGCGATGGCCAGAGAAGGACCCTCCATGACGTCAGCCGGTCACAGAGGTCTTCTGAGATTAAAGTTAAATCTTAAACCTCTTTCCTGTTCTTGATGACAAAGGTGGGGTCGTTACCTTTTTTCTGCAATGTGCAAGTTCGTCTGCAAAAGGTAGTTATATAGTGACTTACCCCGTTCGTTGATATTTTCTCTGAAAAATATAAGTGTTCAATGACCAACGGTAAGGTTTCTTAAGGGCATTCTCTTGAGTTATTAGTGTCAGTAATACTAGTAATATCCAAGAGAATGCCTACAGAAAACCCCATTTTTGTGGCCGGAAACTAACAAAATACACACCAAAAATTTATTCAACAAGTATTCGATATCGATATTTCGACATCCCTAGACTAAGCACACACACGCAATGACAAAATGAGCATGTGTGTTTTGCCAGTCACTGCTCTAGAGCAGTTCATTTAAAAGAAGCTCGAAAGGATACAGACAAAATTTTTAAATATTAGTAGATGTGCCCTGCTGCATCTCCTCCTCGAAAAGAGCGCGAAAATGTGACTGTGTCTCTCTCTAACACACAGTGAAGCATGACTTTGGCAAGCATTCGATGTGAATTGTGCCCCAGGGGCTATGGCTGGATGGGTGTATCAAGTAGAAATCTTTTTCCACCACATTTCCCCCTTATAACCCATGTAAATTATTAATTAAATTTCTGTTTTTTTTTTTTTTTACCTTTCCAGTCATGTTTACCTCCTCCTATGCCCCACATTCAATGAACAAGTGGCGCCAATTATGGAGCTGCGTTATAAGAAACGCTTCCGAGGCTTGCGACAAACGTCAGTTGGGAATTGAACGTTTGATTAGCTACGCTGTGCAATTGGCACCGGAAGCTTTAACCGATCTCTTGAGTCACGGTGAAGAGATCCCCTTTAGCTACAAATTGGCGGCCATGTTGACGGTGCGGCTCACTGATCGCGAGGATATCTTTGATAAGTACGAAAGGCAAATCAATGCTGCTTTACGTGACATAAATGATCATAACCGGCTGCTGGCTCTACGCTTTCTGGTGGATACCTCACGACCCAGCGATCCCTTCACTCGTGAGGAACTAAAGGCCATTGGTTCCTATACGAAGTTCAATATAAACAATCCCAGTGCCCATCATCGTCAGCTGAGCTATGGTCTGCTACAAAAGGCTGTGAAACGCATGGAACTCACCTTGGCTCAGCATCAGAGGAAACCCACTGATGAGGGTGAAGCGGTGGTACGTTTTTTGCCCATTTTCATGGGTAACCTGGCTTTGAATCTGTTTCCCACCGCCAACTATGGACGACGTTGGCTATCATTGCGTTTACTGCGTGACCTGGCGGACATGTGTCGTCGTCAAGGTTTAACCCTGGAGGATAAGACGCCGCCAGTGGCGGTGCCATATTTGGAGCACTGCCTCGGCGACAGCTATGAGCATAACAAGCAGCTGGCGGCATATTTGTTGCTTTCGCTGTCTAAAAAGGCAAGTTTTGAACCCAACCAAATGTTGGAGCTGCTACTGTCACTGCGTCCGCCGGATTCACAAACTGGTGCCTATCAGCTGCAGGTGTACTGTCAATCCGAGCAAGTGGCAGAGGAGATGCCACCGCTGCAGGAGCAGGGCACGCCCGAGTACGAACCACGCCGATACGTGGCCCTCAAATGGTGTTTGATTTATTTAAAGGATGGCTTGCAGCTGGCCCAACAGGACTTGACAGAGGCAGCCAAATTGAATCCTTTATATGGTCTGCTCTTTGCCAGTCGCCATTTGATATCCGGCCTAAAACTGAACCAGCTGGCCCTGGAGCCCAAATGGCGGGATTACATAAAGCATCTAATAGAACTCTGCATGGCCATTAGTGAGGTGGTGTTGCCAGTGGTGGGCAATGACTCACCCGAGGGGCATTTGCCGGTGGCTAATGAAATGGATCCAGGCCAGGTGAATGTCCTACGACAACGTTTGCGCCCGGAAGCCTTGCAGAAGCTGAACACCACCCCTCAAATGGTCCTACTCTGCGCCTGGCGTTGCATCAAAGAGACCTCGCTCATCCTGGGCCACCTGGCCGAGCATGCTCCTCTGGAACAGGAGAATGGGGACATCTTCTTGATCAGACAAAGCCAACTGACAGCCTTGGGTGAGCATTTCCTGATGCTGCTGGCCGAGACCAAACATCGTGGGGCCTTCGAGCAGGCCTATGTGGGCTTCAGCCAGCTCTGTCGTCGCTTCTGGCACAGTCAAGTGCCCAGCCTCAATCAGTTGCCCCACATCTGGATGAAAGAGGCCTTGGAAATGGTACAGGGCAAGGGTTCCACCCATCTGTGTGCCACACGTCGCAGTGCCGGCATGCCCTTCATGTTACAGGCCCTCATCAGCACTGAACTCAAGCTGGGCACTCATGGCACCCTGCATCATAGCATGCGTGTGTTGTTAACCGTCTGCGAGAGACGTGAACCGGGCCTAGCTGGACAGACGGCACGTTGCCATGCTCTGAACATAATGCGTGCCCTATTCCGTTGCAGAGACTTGGCCGATCTGGTGGGCGAGTTTATTTCTCGTGGTGTCATCTGTGGCCTGGACAGTCTACTGGCCGATGAATGGGCCGAACGCAATTGTGCCACCCTAATGTTATCCGCTCTAATTGTGCGCATTTTTGGTGTGGAACGTGCCCGTGAGCAGACGGGTGAATTGCATCTGCGCAATCGAATGACTGGACGTATATTTTTTACACGCTATCCCAAGCTCTTTGACTATTTCCATGGGGTTTTGAAGCGTGCCGCCCCTAAAAAGATTCAAAAGAAGGAAATGGCAGATCCTTCGGGTGGTCAGACGGTACAACTGGAGGCCATGCTGCTGATATTGAGTCGTTTGTATCCCTCTCCAATGGAGGGAGCCGAGACCAGTTTGAAGGTGAGTTGATTCTCCTAGATTTGTAAAGGATTCCCTGAAGAAGAATCTCTCGAAGTCCACAAACAATTAGAAGATTTTTATAAATCCGTAGAATCTTTTCCAGCTTCTCAGTAGAAGATTCTTCTTAAGAACTGTTGAAAGAACAGTAGAAGGATTTCTAGAATCCAAAGAAGATGCTTACCAATAAGAACATAATGATAAGATTATTTTGAACTAGCGTAAAATTCTCTAGAATCGTTGGAAAATTCTCAACAATCTTTAAACTTTCTAGAATCTGTGGAAGATTCTCTAGATTCTTCTTCTAAATTTAAAAATATTGAAAAACCAGTAGAAGATTTTCCAGAATCCGTAAAGAAGAAGCTTTCCCATTATAAGAAAAGGAATTAGCCGAAGATTCTCTGGAATCGGTATAAAATTCTCAACAATTTTTAGCCTTTCTAGAATCTGTGTAAGATTCTCTAGATTCTCATCAATTTTCTTCTCTAAAACTATTGAAAGATTTGCGAAAAATCAGTAGACGATGCTTTCCAATTAGAAAACGATTATTTAGAAGAAGATTCTTCCGAGTAGGTAAGAAATTATATAAGATTCTCTGGGAATTGTTACAAAATTTTCAACAATAAGAAGATTTTGATAAATTCCGCTTCTCAGAAGATTCTTCTTAGTTTTGAACTAGGTCGTTGGTCCGTAATCTTTAGACTTTCTAGAATCTGTGGAAGATTCCTCTTCTTAAAAATTATTGAGAAACCAGTAGAAGATTTTCTAGAATCCGTGGAAGAAGCTTTCCCATTAGAGGAAAAGTAATTAGCAGAAGATTCTCTAGAATCGGTAAAAAATTCTCAACAATCTTTAGTCTTTCTAGAATCTGTGGATGATTTTCTAGATTCTCAGGATAATTTTCTCTCTAAAACTATTGAAAGATTTTCGAAAAATCAGTAGACGATGCTTTCCAATTAGAAAACGATTCCTTATAATCGTTCCAGTAGAAGATTCTTTCGAATAGGTAAGAGATTATCTAAGATTCTCTGGAATTTGTTCAAAGTTTTCAACAACAAAAAGATTTTTCAAAATCCTTAGATGATTTTCCAGCTTCTCTGTAGAATATTCTTCTTAAAAACTATTGAAGATCTAGTAGAAGATTTTCTAGAATCCGTAGAAAAAGCTTTCCAAATATAAGAAAAGAAATTAGCAGAAGATTCTCTGGAATCGGTATAAAATTCTCAACAATCTTTAGACTTTCTAGAATCTGTGGAAGATTCTCTAGATTCTCATCAATTTTCTTCTTTAAAACTATTGAAAGATTTGCGAAAAATCAGTAGACGATGCTTTCCAATTAGAAAACGATTATTTAGAAGAAGATTCTTTCGAATAGGTAAGAGATTATCTAAGATTCTCTGGAAATTGTTACAAAATTTTCAACAAATAGAAGATTTTTATAACTCCTTAGAAGATTTTCCAGTTTTTCAGGATAAGATTCTTCTTAAGGAGACTTTCTAGAATCCGTAGAGGATGCTTACCAATAAGAAGATAAGATTAAGATTATTTTGAATTAGCGTAAAATTCTCTAGAATCGTTGGAAAATTCTCAACAATCCGTATTCTTTGTGGAATCTGTAAAAGAATCTCTGGATAATTTTCTTCTTTAAAACTATTGAAAGATTTTCGAAAAATCAGTAGACGATGCTTTCCAATTAGAAACGATTCTCCTTAGAACTAAGAGAAAATTATCTAAAACTAGTAAAAGATGTTCTACTATCGGCAGAAGATTCTCTAGTATCGGCAAAAGATTCTCGATTTTTAATAGATTTTTTAGAATTAAAATACAACTTCCTAGAATTAGAGGAAAATTTTTAAAATTTAGAAGATTTTCCAGAATCAGTAAATCAGAGTACCCCAGCCATAAACCCACATTTGGTGTCGAGTGCATTCTGATACTTGTCAGAAAAGAGACATATTTATGAGTTTGATTGTCTTGTGAATGTTATGTGTGGTTTCTGATCGAGTCTCATGTTCCAGTTTGAACAGTTGAAGATTCTTGATAACTAACTAAAATCTTAGAGTCAGTAGAAAAATTCTCTGAAATTAATAGAAGATTCTCTAGAATCCGTAAAAGATTCTTTCAAAAATTATTTAGAAATAGTAGAAAGTTCTCTGAAACAGAAGAAGAAATAAGATTTTCTAGAATCAACAATCAGTAAAATATATTATAAAGGTAGAAGATATCACAGAATGAGTATAAGATTTTCGAGAAACAAAAAAAGTTGATTTTAGCCGGTTCTAGGTCGTGAATAAAAACACAAAAAGTTTTTTAAGGATTATTTCCAACATATTTCGGAAGCGCATCGGCCTCTGTCTTGAGGGACACTACAAAAACAATATGACCAATTATCACAATACATTGAAACACATTATTTTACATACAAATTTATGACACGTCTGTTCCGCCAACGACCATCTATTATCTAGACTATACGTTTGCTCGGTCGAACCCAGTTCAGTCTCAGACAGCAATCGTCTTTGTCACGAATTCGAACCGCCTTCTTCGTCACGGAGTCGAACCGTCTGCACTCTGTCTCACTCCAACCCATCAGCCATCATTGGCGCAAACAAAATACAACCGCGATAGAGCAAGACAGGGCGAGAATCGAACCTGAGCGCCACAGCAGCGCAGCTGGCAGCGAAGAGGCACCGAGCAAATCTATTATCTAGATTTCTCTCATCTGTGGTTCCGCTTAACGTGGAGTTCAATACTAAATTATTGCTAAGTGAGTAAATGTCTGTATAGGTGCGCGCAGTTGTCAGTGTCAGTCTTATAATTCAATCTCTTTTCTGTTGATGTGGAACTGATGTATAACATTTCAAGAGTAAACCGTTTCCTATAGTTACTCTCCTGTTGCAAGATTGTTGTTCCTTCAAAATTGGCGAATGTCCGCTCTCCATACAGTGTGTCGCCAGTGCCGTTTTTTGTCAAGTTTTGTTGTTGTTCCAATGTAACTAGTTTGTATACAGTTCTTAAATAGATGCTAGGTACTTTCTGGACGTTAGTAATTATCAAATTGAATCTTGTCGTAGAAAGATCCTCAGTGAGGGCTATTGAACAAAGCGTAACGCCTGCCGCACCACCCCGACCACGCGAAAAAAAGTTGCGCCCTGGTTGGTGGAACGTCGCCTAAGGATCGCGCTATTAAAGATGTTTCGGACTATCGTTTTTCGTGCTGGAATTGGTTCTCAATGCGGTTTGGGTTTGGGGCGGGATATTGTGGTATATTTCGTTGTTGCAATTTGTTGTACTTGTTCTTTAATAAAATTTTCGTGCACTTGTTGTAAAGTTCCTCATTGTGTTTGTGGGCTGTTTGTATGTTATGTTTGTTGAACTTTGGTTTTTAATGCTCTGCGAGTTTATAAAAAAATTTCGGTTGTTAATCGTCTATGGCTTTTCATATGTTAGCCGTTTTGTTTTTTGTTTAGTGGTTGGGCCGGTGTCGGGAAGTTGTTCTTTAATAAGAATTTTCCTTATTTATGTAACTGGTCTTTGGCTTAAACCTATCCTTATTTTTAGCCGTGTTTATTTTCTGTTATAGTGGTTGGTGCAGATTTGTATAATGCGTCCTAATGTTTCCTTAGTGTACCATTTTAACAATAGTTTTCCTTCTTCTCTCTTTATTTCGGTGTCTAGGTATTATTTTTCCGCACTTCTATCGTGAATTGTATTCTTGGATGTTGTTTCTTTAATGTCTGGCAATATCTTTTCTTGATCATCCTTTTTTATGATACAAAATATATCATCTACATTAGGTGTCTTATTTGTATATTTTGTTTGTCTAGTTCCTCTTTTGTATCGTCCAATATTTTGTCTAGTACTACATTCGCTATGGTTGGTGATATTGGGTTTCCCATTGGCATACCAAATATTTGTGTGAAAATACTGTTGTCAAAGGATACGTAGTTTTTTTCGATAAGTATGAACTCTAGAATTTCCCCTTAATATGGTCTTTGGTATGTTTGTGTGTATCGATATGTCCGTCCATTTTTCTATAATGTTCTTGATAGCTAGTTTTACTGGTATATTTGTAAATAATGAGATGACGTTAAACGATACTAGTATCTCATACTTTCCAATTTAAGTTGTGTCGCGTTTTGGATGTTATATGTATCAGAGACGATGTTTTGGATTATTGTTTCTACGTGTTTAGCTAGTTTGTAGCATGGAACGTTTGTTGATGACGCGATCGGTCTCAGTGGTGTATCCTGTTTGTGTGAATTTTGGTAGACCATACATTCTCAGTGCATATCCTCCAGGCAGTAAGGTCCCACATTTAGAGCCTGGCATCAATGTGTAGGGTTGTTTGTAAAGGTGATTCACAATGGTGTTGTTCTTCTTTATGAGCAAGTCTGTAAACCTCTAAAATTTTGCAGAAGGTTCGGTCCGGGGGTTCGAACCCGTTGTAAAGCTTAGGTTCGGTTCGCGGACCGGTTCTTGGAACTCTCTGAACGCAATGTTTTGGTTCGAACCCCGGTTCGCTTGAACATAGGAATAGTTTCGGTTTATAAATACTTTTTTGTTAAGCTGTGAGCTGTTTAACTAGCTTTACTAGCTCTTAGATCAGGATGATCATACTTATATGTTAAGAAAGGCTCGTTCAACTGATACCTGAGTTGGTGGAAACATCAAGTATAGTTAAGGCAATTTGTTTTAAGTATTCGTTTTCTGGACCTTAGCAAAATTTTTAAAGATTTGTCGATTTATGTTCTCTTGGTCAGTTGTCAAGGAATCTCTAACATCATTTACGATTTTATATTTGATATTTGTTCATTGCTTTCGATGGCTTTCATAAACTTCTCTTCTTTACAATCAAAAGTTTATTCATTTAAAGTTGAATTTAAAAAAACTCTTATTCAGAAATTATTTTTGGAGCTTCAGCAGAAGTCAACTAAGTTTAAAAAAAAACTCGGGAGTAAGAGCGGTTCGCCATATTGGCCTGAGCTTATAATATAAGAACGTTTATCGAATGTTTATAGTAATAAACAAAATATTTCAGAAACTTTGCTGAAAGGGAAAAGTCAGGCAGAGTAATATCACTTAGTAGTAATTGTGAATCATGCAATTTTTAATTCAAAAGTTTTTATTCTTTGAAGTAGTCTGAATACATAAATTATTGTTTTTTAGTAAATGGTGCTACTTTGTAGGTTCGAAGTTCCATTGAATCTCACAATCAAGCAATAGTTTTTTTGTAATTCTTTTATAGCCAAAAGATTTCATGTAATGTGGTACGGAAGTATGGGAACTCTATGTATTCTAATCCCCAAAAAATTTCCCTAAAAAAATTCCGTTATTTACTAATTTAGAGTTTGTGCAGCACAACAAACAAGAAATCTATTGAGCTAACTTGGTCATGGTCCAAATCAAGTACTTTTGATGCGTAGCAACCTTTATCAACATTACAGTCTTTATAGTTGCATTCCTGTTCTGCTCTGCAGTTGTCATTCAAAAGTTATCCTGCTCGATCTATATTCGCATAATTATCGACGTTGATTGTATAAATCTGACCTAGAGAAATGTCGCAGGATTGGGAAGCTTATTGAATGAGTGCAGTCAGATAACAAGCAATTTCTATATTTCCCTGTAAGTGTCGTTGGAAGAACTACATAATCAGACATGTTCTCAATTCCACTTCCACGGCAACCTTTCGAAAGTGGAATTGATTCATGTTCTCGCAACACCAAAACGAACAAGTTTTTCGTTTTGAAAAGTAATGCTTGTTAGTCGGTGGATTGAAAAGTAAGTGCCAAATTACGCACTCTTACAGTTGCTGGATGTACATAAAGTAAATTTTTCTTAATTTTGTGATCAATTTAGAAATTGTTGGTGAATTTTAATTTGCTAGTCTTTAATTGATTTATAAAGACTTTTTGTTTAATGTGTTCAGATTTTTGGCTGTGCAAACTAAACGAATAGTGAAACCTAAAAGTCAGCCTCTCTCATTTCCGACTGTTCCATTTTCGATCGTTTCGATTGGAATTCTGGTTTCTCTCTTATGTATCTAGTGCAATTTTCGCTTGTTCCAGTAGAATACAAAAAGTAAAAGGTGAGCCATTTCATTCGAAATTCAGAACACAAAAACAAAACCGAAGCGGATTTTTCGATTTACTTTTCAAAAAGAAGTGGAATTGAGAACATACCTGAATATGTTGAACCGAACCTAATTTTTTTTAAAAAAAGCGGTCCGTTCGGGTTCAGGTTCGAGAAGTCAAAATATTAGGGGTTCGGTTCATGGTCCGAAGTTCTTCGGACCCAAAAACGAACCGTTCGGTGTCTTGTGTGTCAGGGAGTTCGGTTCGGGTTCCAGGACCGGTTTGCAGGTGCTTGGATTTTTACCAAAATGGATTATTTTTGAAGTTCATGCAACAGTATTAGTAAGTGTGAGTGAGCGGTGTATATGTTGTTGTTAACTATGTTCGTGTACACTTTTAAGCTTACATTACAAGAATTGCTTTTCATTTCTTAAAAATAACACAGTACAGGGTTGCCCATATGCTGCCATCCGGGCCCATAACTTTTGACAGAGATGTCAGATCGTTAAGGACATACCGCATACGTCAGTCTAAGCAGTTGGGCATGGAACAATACACGCCACGCGATATCGCGTTGATATTTGTTCAACACATTCAAGCAGAACAAGTCAATTGGCCGAAAATAACGTGCTATTTTAAAAATTATATGTCCGTGAAGCCCATTTCACATTGAATGGGACCGTAAATAAGCAAATTTGCCGTATTTACGCCACTGAAAATCCTCAAGAGATTCAAGAAGTGCCTCTTCATGACGAAAAAGTCACAGTTTGGTGCGGCGTTAATGCGGAAACGGTCATTGGGCCGTTTTTCTTCCAAAATGAAAATGGCCATGCTGTTACCATCAACTAGGAGCGTTATCGCGACATGATGACCAATTTTGTGATGCCAATTATTCGTCGAAAGCGTATGAGGCAGTTCTGGTTTCAACAAGACGGCGCTCCACCGCACACAAGTCGCATAACAATCGATTTTCTGAAGAAATTGTTTCCGGGCCGTTTGATGTCGAAAAGTGGTGATTTGTTGGCCACCGCGTTCGCCCGATTTGACGCCGCCTGACTTCTTCTTGTGGGGATATTTGAAGGCAAAGGTTTACGTTAACAAGCCAAGGACCGTGAAGAGCTCAAGGACAACATTCGTGAAGAAATAGCCGCTATTCCGTCCGAAATGTTGGCGAAATCGATGGGAAAATGCTGCAAAAAAGGGCACAATACGACATCAACGCCAAAGGCGGCCATTTAAGAGATATCATATTCAAAAATTGATGTAAACAAATCTACTTGGAACAAATTAAATGATTAAGATTGCCAACCGCCAAATTTTTATTATTTTTTCTTTGATTTTAAAAAAAACACATGGGTCCGGCTCGAATATGGGCAACCCTGTACTCTCTTTTGTACATTACTACGGTCTTATTTTCTTTTGTCTGCTTGTGTATTAATGATTTTGTCCTCGTGTTCCCTTATGAGTTGTTCTATGTTCTTTGATATCGATAAAATGAGTTTATCTTTATGGTCTATTTTCTATTGTGTTTGAAGTTGTTGAGTCTTGCCGCAAGTTTACTTCTGGTTGTGTCCCTCTCTATGTTCTATGTTCTTTCTTACCGTTTAGGCTGTGCGATGATTGTCAGTCAGTGAATCAGTCAGTCAGGACACTCTCTTTTATATTATAAATGTACCGCTAATTTACAGAGTATAAAGTGCAGTCTTGCATTTGTTCATCAAATTTTAATTTAAAATCTGTTTTTTTTCTTCTATTTACAGCTAACCGGTACATACCCCACTTCTGTTGGACATCAGTTGCAAATCAAATCTACATTGCCGTGGGTGTTCTGCTCAGGTTTTTGGCCAACTTTGTGGATCGTACTTATGCCGCTGACTTGATAGAAAAAATTTGTGCCGGCGTGTGGTCTTCTCTGCTGTGCATGCATAACCACAGCAAAACGACCCCTAAAGATCGTTTCATACAAAATCATTGAATGGCCGTGCCCTTAATTGTTGCACCTGTATCGGCTGGTGCGCTGGTCCTATTAAATGCTCACCTCTCTCATTTTGACCACCTGTCCCAATCGGCATTGGTGATGCACCCATATGATATTTTCGTTTTCAACTCTATAGTCGAGGTATTGATAGTCACACTGCAGGATGCCTCTAATGCGGATAAGATCAAAGTTAATCTAATGAATGACCTACATGCTGTCTATCGCTTACCGGATCATGCTGGCATCTATGAGAGCTATGAGGACTATTCGATGTCGGCGCGTCTCTTTGGTGTATGGATTAAACTTGCAGCGTCTGAGCCAGCATGGGTAGCATGATGGAGCATATGATGAAAGCTTTGGTGATGCCCAGAATTTGCCCAAAGATGTGGAAGAGCTAAAGTGGAACTCTGGCTGTATATGCTGTTAAATCAAGCCCAAAGTAGTCGGCTTTACTCATGGCCTGGTCGAGCAGTTCGACATTGAATTTTATCAGTTTAATTCGGATGTGGTGTCCTTTATGAGGCCATGGAGGAAGCCACGCGCGTATGGAAATGGCCACCTTGTTGCACAACTCGGAGATGGTGCAGTAATATTCTGGCTTTGATCGATGCAACTATCGGGGTCGTTGCTGATTACTGCTCAGTCGCCTGTATATGCCCTGTTGGCTCTAATACGAAATAAGCCTTTACCATAGATGAATTGCTAATAATTCAGCAACTTTGCAGGCGTGAAGTGAGCAACAGCCGGTATCATTATGGGCCTCATACGGCAGGTGAGCCACAATGAATTGGAGTAAGGTCTGTGGTTGCCCGTTTTGCAGTATGCCCTGGAAATGGCCGATCCTCGCAGTCTAACTACTTGCGACGCAAGGCCGCCCAGTAACCCATCGTCTCACCTTGTGCGTAATGCCACAGCTGGAGCTGGGTGATATCGAAATTGTGGGTAATTTTGTGCGTTTGGTCATACAATTGCTAATGGATGAATGGAATCTGTAAGAAACTATATGGCTGAAATGGTTAGCAATTTTGTTTCCCGAGCAAACTCCTACCCTGTGCAGCTGTGGCCCAGTTTTTGGCTTTTATCAACATCCGCCTGAAGAGGCAAACCAGCTGGATGCAACCTCGCTGCTGCGTCTTTTCAACATAATTGTGGACCGCTTTTTGAATGTGGCTCTTGGAGGCCCAAAAGGAGCTGAAAAGCATCAAAATCCGGAGGACAATCAAGAGGTGCTTCCCCAGCAGCCGCTCAGAAGCTGGATCTCAAAGTGGAACTCAAGCGTATGGAACAGGAGGAGATGGCTATGTTTGACCATCAGAGACCAATCTGTACTGTGAGGCCTTGCGTGTGGTGTATGTAGTGGTGTCCAGTTTCAAATCTGCATTTAAAATAATAAAAGGAACTGATGGAGGCGTTCAAGGCTTTGGATATATTCATTGCGTATGAACACCTTTGGTGACGGGCCCAAGCAGACGGGTTTGATCTAAGCTAATTTACCTGACAGGTACAAAACTGAAGAGGCCTTATGATTAATACAATTAAGATAGAAATATTTGTTATTTACGACTTACGCCTAGTATGAAAAACCAAGCAAGTTATTTTAAATAATATTTAATAAAAGCAAAGAAGACTCCAACATAACTGTAAAACTTTGAACTGGGTGGCAAAGCCTTATGACCTATCGATAGACGTGGGGGGGTTGTGCTCTCAATACAGCGGTCGACAAAAGTATTTGCCCCCCCTCCTATATTTCCCCTAATTTTATTTAGTAGGAATACTGGAATGGATTGAAGAAGGGGGCAAAATGCCGATTTACACTGACTACAAATTGGTAAAAACTAGAATTTTAAATGAATTTAAAACTTGAAATTGAACCAGAACCAAGGCTGCAAAGTGGGATGCGAAATATCGGTATCAGGCTCGTTAAATATTTTGGTGTGTATTTTTTTATAAGATTCGGCCACAAAAAGGAGAAATATCAGAAGGCATTCTCTTGGATATTGCTAGTATTACTGACATAAAAATCCAGAGAATGACCATTAGGAAAACCTTCATTTTTGTCCAATATCAACGGAATGTATTCATAAAATATGGTCAACCCTCGTACATAGAGTTAAAATTGAATAGTTACAAAAAATTCCTGTCGGTTCCAAAAATGAATAATTTTTAAATGTTAGAGCAGAGGAAATATCAGGACAGACCAAGAAAAAAAAAGAAATACAAATAAAATGGAAAGGACTTCCGATAGTTCTTATACTGCAAGTACTTACTAATGACAACAATGATTTGCAAACACGACAAAACACAAAACTATTGCCTAAGCTGAAATGGTTGGACGAAAGAAAACAGCAATACAATGATACGTTGGCACTGAGACTGCAAGCTAAAATGAGTGAGGGTCATTATCTGTCTACAGAGAGTTTTATAGAGATGATTAAAGAAGCTGCACCATCTAGGCACAAAGACTGCGGTAAACCCCTTACTAAAAAATCACCCTGGTATAATTGGAGGTGTCAAAATTTTAGAGAAAAAGTTTTCGTAGCACTAAGGAAATTTAACAAAACAAATCGAACAGATGATAAGAAAATATATTTGATGGCGCAAACAAAATATAATGAAGTTTGTAAGAGTGCCAAGAAGGATTACTTTAGGAATATAGAAAATAAAATCAACTCTGTGCAAGACAGTAAGGACTGGTGGGCGCTTGTAAAAGAAATGCGTAATGGTGAAGGGCGTCTGGAAATTGAAGTAGATCCTGAATTGCTAAAACAGCACTTTCAAGAACTTCTTAATCCAGTCCAGTATTCCGAAAACATTCATTATGCACCAAATATGATAGCGGACGAATATTTGGACAGTCCTTTTACTGTGAGCGAAATAAAAAACATGTTACACAAGACAAAGAATGGAAAGGCGCCAGGAGTGGATAGAATTTCATACGAATTTTTTAAAAATGCAAATGATAGTTTTTTGGCAGAGTTGGCAAAGACATTCACCGAATTATACGATAGGGGCCAAGTTGATGATGCTTTTGGAACTAGCGTTCTCCTTCCTATCTATAAAAAAGGAGACAAAACGCAAGCTTCAAATTATAGAGGAATATCGCTTATGAACTCTGTAGCTAAAATTATGATGGGAATGCTGACAGACAGACTAACAGCTTGGGCAGATGAAAATAAGGTTTTAAACGAATACCAAGCAGGGTTTAGACGGAAATATTCAACTATTGATAACATTTTTAACCTATCAACAATTGTTCACTACATGTTTAATAAGGGAAAAAAAGTATTTGCATTTTTTGTAGACTTCAAAGCAGCATTTGACAAAGTACCCAGACAGTTACTAATGTATAAATTGCATAATATGGGAGTACCTTCAAAACTAGTCATATTTTTAGAAGAGACATACCGGCAAACAAACTCTGTAATATGGACAGGAGCAACTACATCAGAGCCATTCGAAACGCATTCAGGTGTGAAGCAGGGTTGTCTTATGTCGCCATTGCTATTCACGCTTTACCTAAACGACTTACACGACCACTTAGGAGATGGACTTTACATTGACGGTATCAATATAAGACTTCTACTTTACGCTGACGATATAGTAATTTTAGCAGACGACATTAGAAAGTTGCAGTTAATGATCAATAAATTGGAGCAATACTGTGATAGTTGGAATATGGAGGTTAACTTAGAAAAGTCTAAAATAATGGTTTTTAGGAGAGGTGGACGACTAGCAGAGGCGGAGAAGTGGCAATATAAAGGTGCAATAATAGATATAGTTTCAGAGTATAATTATCTTGGAGTCTTGTTAACTCCAAAAATGATTTTTAAAAAACACCTGGAAAAAAGAAACGAATCGGCAAAGTGTAGTATTAACGCAACGTGGAAAAGTTTTTTAATGAAAAATGACATAAGTTTGACAGCAAAATGGAAAGCTTTATTTGGCTGTATGTAGATCGATCCAGAGCTACGCAGCAGAAGTTTGGGGACACGGATTGTTTGATGAGGTAGATATGCTTCAGACTTTCTTCCTAAAACGGACACTTAAATTGCCACACACACGAATTACATTTGAGAAATACAGAAAACACTTTTGACATGCAAAAAAACATAAAACAAAAAAAAAAGCCAACATACTGCCTAATGTTAGAAAATAAAACAGGTGGTAACTTCCTTATAGCCATATGTACACATCGACTTGGGAAAAATTACCGATATTGAGATATGAGATAGCCTAGAAACCGTTAGAAACAACACTTATTTGGTAGATAGTCATAAGCACGTTAGGAGAAACATTTAACATCTTTCAAATACGAGGGTTAACAACAAGGAAATCTGGGGTAAAAAGACTGAGAACTTACTTCGCCGACTACAAGAGTGGAACAGACAAAAAATGTACGAAAGATGTATGAACTCCTCCAGAGTCTATAAAAAATCTTGACCATAGCATTGGAAGAAGTTATTTTAATGTGGATTTTCAAGTCGAGATGCAGTCTTATATACTAAATGGGCTCCACAATCGAAACTGTTCCATATGCAACAAGAATGAAGTTGAAAGCATTTCACATTTTATAGGAATATGTCCAGTTTTAAAACGAATCCGCGTAGAATGCAAGCTATTTTGCTCGATGGAGGTCTTTAAATTAAAAACTTATTATAATTATACATAATTATTAATCAACTAGCAATAACCCGTCCGGCTTCGCTGGGCCTTCAAAGACAGAACCAATAACACCCACCCACTCTCACCAATTTACAAATTCCAAACAGTTTTACCCACATACACCCAATGCCCACCTACTTCCCATCCACATCCCACCCACTCTCCGCATCCCACCACTAACTGCCCACACCCACCCACTTCCCACAGACAGTTTCCACCCACATACCACCCACTTACCCAACCTCACCCACTTGGCTCCACACACTCCATCCACGTTCTCCCACATCCCACTTCCACAGTGGGCATCCCGGCGGTATTTCCCACATCGGAAAGTAAGCACAAATGAATTCTCATTTTGACCTTACAAACCGAGTTTCAAAATAATCGGGTGAAAAATAGTATTTTTCATATGCAGGATTTTCCTGGAATTTTCCTGCATGAGGGACGGATTTCCCGACATTGAGAAATCACATTTCAAATTATTTCGTATTCTGTCCTTATAAACCGAGTTTTGAAGGGATGTAAAATAGTTTTGTGCAGAATTTTCCAGCCATTTTCCTCGTGGGCGGATTTTCCAGGAAATCAGGGAAAGCATATGTCGAATCATTTCGCGTACTTGGCTTACAAACCAAGTTTCAAGTCAATAGGATGAAAAAACAAATTTTTCCATACAATCTTTTCCGGCCCTTCTCCGACTTTCCGGGTGGAATTTTTCAATTTTTTTCTTAGTGCGCGACTGCATAAACAAACAGAGTCTATTCCAAAATCTCGAACCCGGCAGCTTATCCTGGGTTGAGATTTGGCATAGACCTTCGTTTCATCTTGAGCCTCTAGCGGGGAAAAAAAATTTTTATCCGCAGTGTGTGGACAATTAAATGTTTGATTGAACATAACGGATGTTGCTCAGGCAATGTTGTGGAATGAGTTGATTAAGAGGCATGAGAGAGAGTGAGAGCGTGCTGTGTGTGTGTTCTTTAACAAAAAGTAATTAAAATTCACAAAGCTAAAAGCCAAAAATCTATCATTGTTGTGAACTGTTGTCCTCTTTTTGTTATTGGTGGTGGTATATGATCTCTCAACGATATTATCAGGATAGTGATGGCATACATCAAAAACAATAAACAGTGTTGCCAAAATAGCTTATTTTCAATTTAGCCTTTGCAGATCAAAAATCAGAGGCATCGGGAATTGTGACCTTTATTAAAAATATATTTATTGTTTCCGCTTTTAAAAAGAAAAGTTAAATTTGCTTCTTATTTTTTTTTTAAATTTTAAGAATGAAGTTTCCCTGTTTTGGTTGCCGCAAAATAAGATTTACATAGGTACACATGGCAAATAGTTACATACTCTCATACTGCGTTGATTTACATAAATTGATCACAAAGATATCCTGGAGATCTAATATTAAACAAATATGGGTGCGCACTTGTGAGTAAATGTCGGTTATGAAGGAACCGCTTGTATGCAAATACCGGTTGTATGCAAAAGTTTAATATTTTAGAGGCATTATTCACAGCTTTGATATAAGAATTTAATTGCTTATATGCCAATCGCTTATAAGCAAATACTGCTATATGCAAACATTATACATCAAATTTAAAATTTCTGCCTGCTATTTTAATCGGTTATAAGCAAATTTGAAACACACAGTTCCTGATAGCTGAACGGATGACTTTGTACTAAAACTTGCATGAATTTCATCATATTCTAACAGCTAAAAGAAAAATAGATTTTAAATGACTTAAAAACCAACAATTAATAAAAGACTAGCATATAACCCGTCGCGCTTCGCTGCGCCTTCAAAGTAAAGAATAAATTAAATATTTAGTTGTGAAAATATTTTTCATTTATCGTCTGTTAGAGCCAGAAATCGAATCTAACATTCATAGGCTTGAAATCATCGTTATGCTTACTTTGCCTAATCCCCGTTTCGACTTTGCTGCTGGGCTTTCCTCAATTCCCCTTTAGTTCACTTCCCAACCACTTACCACCCCATTCCACCCACTTCCCTATCCATATCAACCCACTTCCCACCCAGTTTCCACCCACTTCCCAAAAACACCCACCCACTCACCATCACTTTTCAACCACTTCCTCCATTTCGTATTTTTGAGCATCCCGGCGGTATTTCCATCACATACAGACTTTTGCAGGACTTTTCCGACCGTTTGGTCATATTTTCCAACACCATAAATCACATCTCAATTTATTTCACTTACTAATAATCGACTTTCAAGCCAATCGTATAAAAAAGTAGTTTTTTTTTTGCGTGCAGAATTTTCAGGCCATTTTTCCCGTAGGCAGTTTTGCAAAAATTGGTACGCAGTTATTGTTGAATTTTTATATAGATCTTTGAAAATGAGTTTGAATCGGATTCGAATGATAAAACAATTGACAGATCGATTTTATAAATTTTAGAGTAACGCTGTTTCTATTTTATTATGTGTAACTTTGAAAATGAGTTTGGAGCTAATCGCTGGCAACTACACTCTTGCCCATGCAACCTTGACCACCCATTTTCCACCCGGGGGAAGAGAATTTTTCGGAATATTGGTTAGCAGTTATTGTTGAATTCCGAATCCGATCCACTCCATTTCGAATTCCAAAATCCGATCTCAGTACTCGATTTCAGCATAAGACAAAACTACTGTGAAAAGCTCAGCTTCCTATCGTTTGTAGTTTAGGCTTTGCGGCAGTCACCAGTCAGTGAGTCAGTCAGGTGGAATTTTTTTTATATTTTTAGATATTAAAATTCCATTCAAACAATTTAGGATTTGTTTGAGCATCTTTATCTATATAATAGATGCTTGCTGCGAAGGATAAAGCAAGGCTCCACAGCATCAGTGTTGTAACCAATCCTCACAAGAAAAGGAATAAAGATAAGCAAATCCGCTATCTTCAGTTTTGCTCTCTAAGGCACAGGAGCTCGCCTTAAAGCTAAATAAAGACTATGCTTCAGATTGGAGCGGTCGTCAGTTGCTGCAAACTAAGTCTATCAACTTCGCAAAGATTCATAGAGAATCCAGTAAAATTAATACAGCAAATGAGCCGCTTTTAACTCAAATTATTTGCCGATGCCTCTCGATTGTACTTCAAGGCTCTACCAAATGGAAGCAAGCATGAAAGTTAAAAGGATTGAAAACCCAGATGCAATACTGATGTTTTAGTCCAATGAATCTCAAATGTCATAAAAGTTCGAAGTTGCAAGGTTCAATCTAAATAGATGCCGAGTACATTCAATGCGACAGTGATCTTGCCTGATTTGGAATAATTTCGTACGAGAATATTGTATTATCGTGTCGTATTGAATGAAAATTAAAATCCATTTGTGGATAATAATTTGCTCAATCTGAATATATATTCGGGCCCTACTAAACTTGGATTCACTACCTCGACATTTTTCCTATATAATAATAATATTACCGCTTTTGCTGAAAGAAAGCAACTACCATTTAAGTTATCCTTATCTAATAGCTACATTACACATAAGTATTAACTATTTGTCGTTAAAATAAAATTCACTTAATTGTTTATATGCAAATTTTCGCTTACAACCGATAGATTGCTTATATGCAAATGATTTGCATATAACCGATAACCGCTTAAATGCAAATATCGCTTATATGCAAAAATATTGCAGCATTATAACTTTTGCATATAAGCGATATTCACTGTAAATCTAGTTCAAAATTCAAGTTTAGCAAAATGAACCAGTCTTAGGCACTTAGACGAATCTAGTTCTAAGGTGGCCAGCAACTGTACTTGCTCTCTCTTTCTCTTCTCTCTCACTGAAAAAGCGGCACGTTCAAGTTGCGGTAAATTTTCATTAAATTTTCTGCAAGTTTTTTAAAATATTAACTAAATTATTTAATTACTTTTAGTAACTGCAAAATGTCCGAATTACCCATGGGCATTTGCCCGTATAATGAAAATCATCGCATAATGCTGTTGCGCATGCCCAAACATATTATTAAATGTGAACGCAACTATAAGGGGCCGCCATTAAAAATTTGCAAATATAATGCAACACATCGGGTGCTGGATATGGAGGAGCATCTAAAGGAATGCCGTGATTATCACAAGTTTGTGGACAATCAAGAACTGCAGCAAGCATTGGAGGCACGCAAGAAGCCGACAACTTCAGAGGAATAATGTAAAAATTAACAGTGGACCCACGATTTATGGGACAAGCAAGATGAAATTAATATGTTTTAATGACAAAAAGAAAGAAAATGTATGATGAAATGAAAGTATTTTTATGTTGAACATGGTTTCAAAATACAAACAAAGTTGTATAGAAGAAGTTGTGATATTTAAGTGGTCTATGAAATGTGGTTTTCTAACAGATTTTTGTTCAAGGTGGAATGTGGCTCTAAGGCAAGTTCAACTGTGGTGAGTAACAGGCCAAGTTGATGATGAGGGGACAGGAGGGACGCCTGCCATGGACCCGGACATAGGTTAAGTCATCTTTTGAGCCAATTCAGAGGCAAGTCTACCTGCTCGTAGGCATATGGCAAAACATGCAAGCAGAACCATGCCTGTGCTTGTACCCTGGCGACCCGGGGCCGTCATGCCGTATACTGCACTCACTTCACGTTGCTTGGGCGTGGACACCCCCAAAGAGGTTTAAAGTCTTTTTCTTGCAGAGAAAACCCTGAAATAACATCCGTTGACTTTTCAATTTTCCACATTTCCCCTTTAGCCGGGAATTTATATATTTCCCAGTATTTACTTTCAATTTCGATAACCCTACTTTTCAATTTAGTGTTACCATTTTGTTGTTGATTACTTTTGAGATTGGGGTGACCACATTCGATTATTTTTTGAGATTAGTGCGATAAACAAACCCCTCGTCGCCCCCCCTTCCATCTATCAACAAAAAAACTACACAATCTCGACGGGATGCGTGTGTTGTTAAACTACTTCACAAGTTTGGCCAGAACCCAGAAAACAAAAAAAAGGCCCACAAATGTCTGGTGAAATTTTGTGTGTGTGTGTGTGTTTTGTTGTCCCCAATAAGAAAATGTTTGCATCATGTTTGTGTTGGGCTGTGTGAGAGAGCAGTGAAATGGTGGGGGGTGGAGTGCCGTTAAGAGTTGGTGGTGGTGGGGGGGGAAGGGTGGAAAATACACAAAAAATAAAACGTATCCCCAATGTTGAGTTACAATTGATATGAAAATGCTTAAATATAATTTGGAAATGTAAAAGAGTGAAAAACGCGCCCAGTCTTGTCTTTACATATGTACCTATGTATGTGTGTGTGTGAGTGCGTGCGAGTTTGTTGTTGTTGCTTGTATTTGCAATGTGTGTGTATGTATAAGTGTTTTGACTTACATTAATGCGTTGGTGTGCGTGCGTGTGTGTTTTGTCATAAATGACGAAATGTTTATGTTTTTATTTTTGTTTTTTATTTTGCTTAATTCATAATTCCATAGGCCACTCGGGCGTAAAAGTAAAAGTCACCTTATAAAAACCCAAACAAAAAACAAATTTTAAGTGAAGAAAAGTCAAAAGAAAAAAACAATAAACAAATCTGAAAACAAAAGTTGAGTTTAATAAAACAAGATTGCTTAAGCTGGGAGATGCAGCGGCCAGTGCTGCCCATGCAGTCAATGCAACCCAGGAGTGCCGTTAGCTCTCAGTGAGAGATCTCAAGCAAGAGATAGAGCGAGCGTGCCAGAGTGAGAGGTAAGATATGCACTTTAAAGTTGTTCCCTATCTCATTTTAGGAGCTTATAGGGCCACAGTCTATCCCCGATTAGTCAGAAATACCAGTTATCCTTCGCCTTATGACAGATTTGAGTTAATTTAAAGAGCTCTGTAAATAGGAACAGAATTTTCAGATTTGTATTTGGAGTCCTAATAGACTAGGTGTTCCCTTTATGCTTCCTTTTACTTGGTTACATCGTTTCACTATTCTTTAGTTTTTCATTTTTATGTTCTTTTCCATTTTTTCTGTCCTTTTCACTTGTTTTTCTTTCCCTTTTCCTTTCTTCCCCCCCTTCTTTAGATTTCCCTTCTATTTTTTTATTCTTTTCTTCCCTTTTCTTTATTTTCCTTGCTCTTCCTACCTTGTTTTGTTCATTCCCTAACCTTCCTTCATCTTTCCTTTTTTCTTACTTCCTTCTTTCTATGTCTAACTTCATTCATCCTTCCTTCTTCCTTCCATCCTTTCTTCTGTCTATATCTTTCCTTCCTTCTATCTTCCTATATTTACTCTTTCTCTTCTTCCTCGCTAACTTCATCCTTCCTCTTTCCGTCCTTCCTTTTTCTACCAACCTTCTCTTTCCTTATTTTTCTCTTCTTCCTTCCATCCTTTCTTCATTCTATCTTCCTATATTTCTCTTTCTCTTCTTCCTCGCTAACTTTCTCCTTCTCATTTCCTTCCTTTTTTTCTTTCTTTCCTTCCTTTTATATTCAACCTTTTTTTCTTTCCTTCTTCTTTTCTCTCTTTCTTTCTTTCCTTTTCATTCTTATTTTCCATTATCTTCCTTCCTTTCTCCATTCCCTCCTATCTTCCTTCCTTCTATATTCCTGCCATATTTAGGCCTTCCTTTTTTCTTCATACTTCCTTACTTCTAGTTTCATTCGTCCTACCCTCCTTCCTCCTTCCTTCTTCCTTCCCTGCTTTATTCCCTGCTTCGTCCATCCATATTCTTTCTTTCTGTCTTAATATTTTCTTCGTTTTCTCTTCTTCCTTCCTTCTACCTTCCTTAATCCATCCTCCTTCCTTCCCTTCTTCTTTTTTACTTTCTTTCTTTTATTTTCCCTTTTATTTTTCCTTTTTTCCTTTCTATTCCTTCCTTCTTTCTCCATTCCACCTTCCTTTCTTTCTTTCTTCTTTACTTCTTTTCTTCCTTCATTCTATCTTCCTGCCATCTTTAATATTTTCCTCGTTTTCTCTTCTTCCTTCTTTCTACCTTCCTTAATCCATCCTTCTTCCTTCCCTTCGTCTTTTTACTTCCTTTCTTTTATTTTCATTTTTTTCCTTTTTCATTCTTTCTTCCTTTCTTCCTTTCTTCTTTCTTCCATTTCCTTCCTTCTTTCCTTATCTTTCCTTCCTTCCTTCTCTTCCTTCTTTATTCTTCCATTTTATTCTTCTTCTTTCTTTCTTCCACCTCCTTCTATTCCTTCTTTCTTCCCTCCTTATTCTTTCTTCTTTCTTCCTTCTTTTTCTTCATTTTCTTTCTTCTTCCTTCCTTCTACCTTCCTTAATCCATCCTTCTTCCTTCCCTTCTTCTTTTTTACTTCCTTTCTTTTATTTTCATTCCTTTTATTTTTCCATTCTCTTCCTTCCTTCCTTTCTCCATTCCCTCCACCTTCCTTCCTTACTTCTTCTTTACTTCTTTTCTTCCTTCATTCTATCTTCCTGCCATCTTTAGTCCTTCCTTCCTTCCTCATACTTCTTCTCTTCTAGTTTCATTCGTCCTTCCCTCCTTCCTTCTTCTTCTTTCCTTCTTCTTCTTTCTTTCATCCATATTCTTTCTTTCTTCCATCTTATTTTTCTTCCTTTCTTTTTCTTTTTTTTTCCTTCCTTCTTCCTTCCTTAATCCATTCTCCTTCCTTCCCTTCTTCTTTTTTACTTTCTTTCTTTTATTTTCGTTCCTTTTATTTTTCCATTCTCTTTCTTCCTTCCTTCTTCTTTCTCCATTCCCTCCTCTTTCTTTCTTCCTTCTTTTATTTTTTTTTTTTTCTCTTTTTTTATTTCTTCTCTTTCTTCTTTACTTCTTTTCTTCCTTCATTCTATCTTCCTGCCATCTTAAGTCCTTCCTTCCTTTCTCATTCTTCCTTCCTTCTATTCGTCCTTAACTCATTTCTTTCTTCTCTTCCTTTCTGTCTTCCTTCTTCTTCTTTTTTCTTTCTTCTTCTTCCTTTCTTCCTTCTTCTTTCTTCTTACTTTTCTCTTCTTCCTTCCTCTTCCTTCGTTCTACCTTTCTTCTTTCCTCTTCCCTTTCCTTTCTTCTTTCTTCTTCTTCCTTTCTTCCTTTCTTCTTTCTTTATTCTACTTCTTTCTTGATTCTTTTACTCTTCCTTGGTTCCTTCTACTTTCCTTGCTCCTATTTCCTTCTTTCGTTTCATTTCCTTTTCCTTGTCAAGTAAATGTGTCGCATTTTTTTTTGGTATTCAAAATTCTGCAAACTTTTATTCTCGTTTCCCTTCTTCCTTCTGCTGTCTTTCTTCCTTTCTTCTTCTTCCTTTCTTCTATCTTTCTTTCTTGCTTCATTCTTACGTCCTTTTACCCTTCTTCTTACTTCTTTCTTCCTTCTTTCTTTTCATTTCCTTTTCCTTGTCTGGTAAATGTGTTGCGTTTGATCAGTATCCAAAATTCTACTGCTTTTATTCTCGTTTCCTTCCTCTTTTCTTCTATTTTCCCTCCCTCCCTCCATCCTTTTTTTCCTTGTTTCCTTCCTTTCCTCCTTCCCTCCCTTTTCTCCTTCCATTCTTCTTCATTCCTTTCTTTACCCTCCCTTCTTCTATGTCCTTCCTTCTACCCTCCTTCTAAATTCTTTTCTTCTTTCTTCCTTTTCCTTTCTACTTTCATTTCATTTCCTTTTCCCCAGCCAACATTTTACGAAATTTCTGATCACATTTGAGTCTTTTTCGAGTCCTCTGTCTGATTAAAATAGTCATAATTGCACTCGTTTTTTGTCGGTAGAAAATGGTACCCTAGCCGCGACTCTTTATAAAGAGTCATTTCTATCCCGTTTTTCTGATCAGTTTCGACTCCTTTTCGAGTCATTTTTAAATGAATCACATTTTGAGCATTTGCATGAGTCATTTTCGAGTCTTCCTTAAGTCGCCCAAGAAATGAATCTCTTTTTAATCACCGAAAGGGCTCCAAAAAGACTCATCAAGTTGATTCTTGTTAAAATGATCTTCCAAATGCTAGGTGGGTCCTTGTCTAGTAAATTTGTTGTATTTGTTTAGTATCCAAAATTCTATAACTTTTATTCACGTTTCTTTTCTTCCTTCTTGCTATTCTATTCTTCTATTTTCTTCTTCAGTTCTTTATTCTTTCTCCCTTCTTTCTTACTTCTACATTCATTCATCCAGCCTTCTTCCTTCCTTCCTTCCTTCATTGTTTTCTTCTGCCTTTATTTTTACTTCCATCTATTTTCCTTCTTTTCTTCTTCTTCCTCGCCAACCTCTTTCATCCTTCCTCTTTCTCTCTGCCTTAAGTTTTTTATTCTTCTTCTCCTTCTCTCCTTATTTTCTTTTTTCTTCCTTCCTTTCTTTTAGATTTCCATCCATTTCCCTTCTTTCTCCATTCCCTCCTCCTTCCTTCCTTCTTTTCTCTGTTCTTCCTTCCTTCTATATTCCTTCCTTCTTTAGTTCTTCCTTCTTTCTTCATTCTTCCTTACTTCCACCTTTATTCATCTATCCTTCTTCCTTCCTTATTTTTTTCCTTCCTTTAGTCCTTCTGTTTTGTATTTTCTTTCCTTCTATTTTTCTTCTTCCTCAGTAACTTCTTCCATCCTCCTTTTTTCTATCTGCCTTAAGTTTTTTTCCTCTTTTCTTCCTCTTCTCTTCCTTCCTTTTATTTCTTCCTTTCTTTCTTTTTTTTTTAATTTTTCCATCTATTTCCTTCCTTCTTTCTCCATTCCCTCTTCCTTCCTCTTCTTTTCTCTGTTCTTCCTTCCTTCTATATTCCTTCCTTCTTTAGTTTTTTTCTTCATTTTTCCTTACCTTCCACCTTTATTCATCCATCTTCCTTCCTTCCTCCTTTATTTTCCTTCCTTCAGTCCTTCTGTTTGTATTTTCTTTCCTTCTACCTTCCTTCTTTTCCTCGCTAACTTCTTCCTTCCTTTCTCCATCCTTCCTTCTGTCTTCATTTTTCCTTGCTTTTATCTTCCTCGCTAACTTCATTCTTGCTTCTTCCATCTTTTCTTCTTTCTATCTTCCTTAATATTTCCATCTTTTTCTCCTTGTTTTCTCTTCCTTCCCTATTCCTTCCTTAATCCGTCCTTCATCCATCCTGCTTCCATCTCCCTTCCCTTCTTCTTTCTTCCTACTTTCTTTATTACTTCCTTTCTTCTTTATTACTTCTTTCTTCATTTTTTTCCTCCTCCTTGGTACCTTCTACGTTCATTCATTCTTTTCATTTCCTTTTTCCTGGTCAAGTAAATCGTATCCAAATCTTTGCAACTTTTATTCACGTTTCTTTCCATTCTTCCTTTGTCTTTCTTTCTTCCTTAATAAATCCTTCGATCTTCCTTCCTTTTATCGTCCTTCCTTGTTTCATTCTGCCGTCCTTTTACCCTCCTTCTAAATTCTTTCTTTCTTTTCATTTGCTTTACCTTGTCGAGTAAATGTGTTGCATTTTATTGATATCCAAAATTCTGCATCTATTATTCTCATTTTTTTCCTTCCTTCTTCTGTCTTTCTTTCTTTCTTTCATACTTCTTCTTTCCTTTCTTTCCTCCTTACATCGTTCTTCCTTCCTTTCTTAATTCATTCCTTAATCCGTCCTTCATCCATCCTCCTTGCTTCTCCCTTTCTTTCTTCCTTTCTACTTTCTTTATTACTTCCTTCCTTTCTTTATTAGCTCTTTCTTCATTCTTTCGTTCGTTCTTTCTTTTCATTTCCTTATCCTTGTAAAGTAAATGGTATCCAATTTTCTACAACTTTTATTTACGTTGCTTTCCTTTCTTCTTCTGTCTTTCTTCCTTCCTTAATTATTCGTTCTTTCTTCGATCTTTCTTCCTTGCTTCATATTTCCGTTCTTTAACCTCCTTCTAAATTCTTTCTCACATTTTCTTCCTTCTTTCTTTTCATTTGCTTTTGCCTTGTCGAGTAAATGTGTTGCATTTGTTTGATATCCAAAATTCTATAACTTTTATTCTCATTGTTTTCCTTTCTTCTTCTGTCTTTCTTTCTTTCTTCCATCCTTCTTTCCTTTCTTTCCTGCTTACATCCTTCTTCCTTAAATCATTCCTTTTGTCATCACTCTTCTCATTGATAATCCAGAGCAAGGTATACTAAACAAGGTAGGCCTACTCACTCTCTCGCTCTCTTGACAACTTGTTAAATTTCAGTCAGTAAGCAACTGTTGTAAGCGAAGCATCTCCGCGGACGAATTTTTTTGTGTTTTACTTAGTAGCTTAGTAGGATTTGTATTGAAACATATTACTCCTGCTCTTGCTTTCTCTTTGACACAAATAGACAGAGTTCTGAGAGAGCGAGTGAGCCTACCTTGTTTAGTATACCTTATCCAGAGTTCGATGCTTTCTTCTTCCTCTCTTTTATCTATCCTTTCTTCCATCTCAATTCCTTCCTCTTTCTTTCTTTCAATTTCCTTTTAATTGTCAAGTAAATGTGTTGTTGTTTTTTTATTGGTATTCAAAATTGTACAACTTTTAATCCCCCTTTCTTTCCTACCTTCTTCTCCTTTACTTCTTCCTTTCCATATTTTCCGATCCTTCTTTTTACTCTCCCCATAGAAGTAGAGACAAGGCAAAGTGAAATGTAACCTTAATATTTAAGATTAAAAATAACTAACATGACCCAGAGCACTTCACTTTGCCTGGACTTGACTAGACCTGTGAGGTGTCCTTCCTCCCAGCTCCCCAGCTCAGAATCGCATTGTTTGTCACGCGCCAACACTTGAACTAAATAATAATACAAAAAAAAAAAGAGAAGGAAAGTGAAGTGTGAAAACACAGAAGGCAGGCCTGAACTAACCCAAGCTTTCCCTCTCTGTCTGTCTGTCTGTCGCAGTCCATCAAGATGGTCTCGAAGAAGCGTCCCAGCGTAGCCGAGCGTATTCAGCGCTCAACGGCAGCTTCCGTACGTCCAGCAGCGTCGTCCACTGCCACTAATCCAGCGGCCACATCGACGACGGGCAAGAAACGCCTCGGAAAGCAACTAAAATCCACAGAGGAGGCAGAGGACAAAAATCTTCCACTAAGGCAGAATCGTCGTCGGCCAAACGTCAGACTCAGACCGTAGTCACTGCCAGCGAGCCCTCGAAACCCACCACTTCCGTTAGACCTTCCCCAGAGGACAAGCAGGAAGATGGCAAGGCAAGAGCCATCAATAAAATGCTCAAGAATCTCGATATTAAAATCCACGGTTTCGATAATCTCCTGCCCAGCGGTGAAGAGCGTTTGAATGAGGGCCTCAAGTCTTCCATATCGGAGAACGTGAAGACCAAGTCAAGGGCAGCGGCGGTCAAAGTCATAGCCAGTCTCAATCCGGGCAAAACAATGACAGCCAAGCGTACGCCCTCACCGGAGCCCGTCAAGGAGAAGGAAAAACCCAAGGGGAACCTGAGAGTTCACCCAACGAACCCAAAGATACTCAAAGTGAAAGTAAAGAATCTCCCAGCAAGACGGTCAAGAAGACACCGAAACCCACAGCAGTAGCAGCTCCGACCAAGACCATAACCAAGAAACCTACGCTTGAGCAGACCAAAAAGGAACCAACCAAGACAGTCAAGGTCAGTAAAGTGAAAAAGACAACGCCCAGTCAGGAGCCGGCCAGTAAAGTGGCACGTCTCACCGATTCCAATACGGAGCCCGTGCAAATGGAACTGGAGGAGATTGTGAGTACACCACCCCCTCCACCAGCTCCCATAACAACAACAGCACAGATCACGCCCACACCAGTAGCTGCTCTCAAACAGCGACCCAAGGCTAAGTACACCAAAACCACAGCTTCCAAGAGTCGTCTACAGCCACAGACCAGCAGCAAGCCCCCTGTCCTCGGGTAGTGGAACCAAGGATATTTATGACTTTAAGTCGGGCTCTGAAGATGAGGAACCCATCAAAATGGTATTACCTGCCCTAAAGAGCTGCGCGAATTCTCCGACGAGGATAACAAGCCGCTCAAGCAACTGGAAACAAAAGAACCCTCAGCCGATCAGGAGAAGGACAAACTAGATCTAAAAGATAAGGAAGTGAAAGACATAGCCGAGTTAAAGGATAAGGAGAAAGAGACCCCACAGAACAGTCCGAACTAATAGCACCCAAGGCTACCAACAAGAAGCAAACCAAACGTAAAGTGGCCACACCCACCCAAACGTGCCCCAAGTCTACTGGAGCCAAGGCCAAGAAAGCCACAAGTGCTCATACCCAAAATCCAAACCTCCCAGCGATACCTCTGCGGACAGCAGTGACTCGGAGGATGAGAAAAAGCTGAGCACTTACACGGGTCCCAAGCGACATCGCATGGCCTCCCTAAATGCTTTGGCCAAGGTCCAGTGTCTCTACGAGAATGAGTCCCGTACTGCCCACGAATTGGGACTCTCAAAGGCCACACAACAACCGCCTCGCATACGCACTTTAGATGGCAGCGATGATGACAACAACAAGGATTCGCCCCGGCAAACAGATTTAACTGAAAAGTCCGAAATAGTCACACCGCCTACCCCAACGCCACCGCCCAAAGAAATAGAACCACGTCGTGAACTACGCTATGTAACCGGAGGACGTGGCGTGGGCAAGCATTGGGAATTTGATAGCGACAGTGAGGTGGAGGATCTACATCTAATGCCACCACATCCACAGCCCAAGAAAAAGGAAGTGGCAAAAGAAAGCTCCCGCCAAGAAGCAGCCACAGTTGGCCCCATCTGATTCGGAGGCGGTGAAGCGTAACAAGAAAAAGCCCCTTCCCGTGGTGGAAGACAGCGAAGAGGGTGAATCAGTAGCAGCCGTCAAGCCCCACCGCCCAAACAGTTACCCAAGAAACGAAAGAGCGCCTTTACCGAAGAACTCATTGGCGACTACAAGGGTATCCTGGCACGCAAGCGTATGGCCAGTCTCAACGCCAGCGCCATTGTGGCCGCCACCTATGAGGTGGAGCGTCATTTGATAAAGAATTTGGCCAGTGATTGCAGCAGTTTTGAGAGTTATGACGAGCTGGAGACCACCCATACCACCTCCAACTCCCACGCTAACGAGCGTTTAACATCAAACACCACTTCTGCTACGGCCAAATCCACTCAAATTCAAATCAAAAAAGAACCCAAGGATGTCAAGGATAACCTTAAAGATTCAAAAGAATCCAAAGATCCCAAGATTCCAAGTAATGTAATCGAAGAGAGTAACGATTCCAAGTATTCCAAGGGAGACTAAAGAAACGAACACCGATACAACCATAACCACAACCGGTTATCGGGATTCGAGTAGTACCAAAGATGCCAAGGATTGCAGTCGACCCACTTCATCTAGTGTGGTTATTGTCCAAGATACAGATGTCACCATTACGGGTGTCTATGTGAATGCGGGCAATGGGGCCGGACAGGAGGCTTACTGTAAAATGCAATATCGTGTTCAATCCAGCGTCACCGAAGAGCGTGTCTTACGTCCGGGTTCGGTGGAGCCACCCAAATCTTATACACCCTTAAGTGCACTCTCCAGTATGTTGCCACCAGGTGCAAGTTCCGACTAAGTGAGGGTAAGTATATGCATAACAGACTTGGACTGGGACTGAGACTAACTCGTGGAGATGTCAAACATGAGCAACAAGCAAACAAACAAATCCCATGTGAGAGAAGAAAAAGACGAAGGTAAGCGTCGTGAGAGTTCTGGTCGGAACTGACTATTGAAATAATTTCATCTGGTGTTAACTTTGTTTTGTTTTTAAGAGATTGGACGCAAGGCGCAATCCAAGCCATATCTAGGACACTACCATGCTTAACAACTGATCTGCACAAAGTGTAATGAAGTCAATCGATATTTTATGTTAATTTGTAACAGCGATATTTCTATCGATTATGTGCGCTCTCCATAAAAGGCATCACTTGCACTTGTGTTTTGTGTCGTAACTTTAGACGAAATAAATTAAGTCGAAGTAGAGCTGATCTTACAACATTAATCCGAAGGGGGATTATACTACAGGCTTGCAAAGGATTTTGGCTCGAACAATAGAACACACCTATTCTCTCTTAGGCTGCCTTCCACACAGTTCGACACATGCGGGGTGCGACAGAAATCTCTAAAGATTTTGCCGACGGTTGGTTTGTAAATCTCTCGAAAAAATCGTCGGTGCTGCAGAACTTTAGAGGCTTCATTTTCTAATTAAAAATCTTTTCTAAAAAACAGGGCTAAATCTCTCCCAAAAAATTTCACTTATTTTAGATGTGGGTTTAAGTCACCAGGACCAGACAACATCTTTAAAGCCCAGCTTCAAAACTCTTTGGAGCACACCATGGGTTGGATAAATTTAATTTTTACCAGCTGCCTTAAGGTTAGCTATAAACCTAAAAAATGGAGGGAATCAAAAGTGGTATTTATACCCAAAGCTTGTTAAGCCTCACATGCTAGACCCAGCGACTATAGACCAGAGATGGGCGCGTCGCGACGTCCCTATGCTCACGTGCATTGGGGCTCTGCAGCGGCCGACTGCACAAAATCACACGTACGCTATAAGCATTGAAAGCTATTTATAGAACACGAATGTTGTGCACGCAAATTGTGCATGCCCATCTCTGCTATAGACCAATAAGCCTATCCTCTTTTTCTTGTAAAAACCCCTGAAAGACTAATTGACGCCCACCTAAGGCAGACTATTAACCCTTCTCTCTAAGCACCTACGCCAACACGCATACTGCCAAAGGTCAAATCGACCGAAACCGTTTTCTCATGTTCCTGTTTTTGCTCAAATCGAAATCCACCTAGATTTCGCAACTAGGTGGATTTTGTGCAATCGGTTGTCTCATGTAGATGGATTATGAATTCGGGCATTTGCGCCACGGTCACACCGGGAGGGCTGGAAAGGCACTAAAAGGGAGTTGGCAGCGCCTTGTCAATCGGCAAAAATTTGTTTTAATTATTGCGCGCCAATTTTAAAAAGTGAGCATGCATTTTACAGAGGAGGAGAAGGATATTTTTTTTGACGACTTGTTACTATGATGGGAGATTAAGCAATAGGTCTACAGCTATGTTCACCCAGGCAAATAATTTGGACAAATTTTGATGAAAATTTGGCCATAAAGGCAAATTGTGGAACTTTCGGGCATATTTGATCAAATTATTTGCGTATGAAACTATAGCTTTTGTTTTAAATCCTGTAAAATCTTCAATCATCTCTATTTTAATCAAAATTTGGCTAAATTATCTGCCTGTGTGAACTTAGCTTAAGCAATGAACTAGGGGAATCAAAATGCGGATCTGTCTTTTTGGCTATGTCTGCAGGTGTCTTGCGTACAAAGCCACATCAATATTTTTCATTTTGGGTTTACTTTTAATCAATACAGACTTAACTGTTTTCAGCAGCAGTTGTTTTTTTGATTTTAAATATTTTCAGTGTGACCATATGAGTGCACACATAAAAATACATAATTTGGTTAAGCATGTACATGGTTTTGAAATACATGAGGATGAAGTAGATGGCAACGAAATCCATCTAGATGGCTAACCTTGAACATGAGAAAATCAAATACAGCAAATCCACCTAGATTTGCAAAAACAGCAACATGAGAAAACGGCCCTTATTCTGTCAGATTCTACATCGAAATTTGAAGAGCACCCCGCAAGGGGGTGTTCTTTTCCCGCTTCTCTGGGTCGTAACAGTCGACCAACTGCTGCGCCTTATGGAGGCGACGGGTCATGTGGTGGTGGCTTATGCAGAGCAACATTGCTATATTCAAATGCGGAAGTTTCCCACAAACCTTATGTGACCTCATGCAGACCGCGCTGGCAACACTTTCTGAGTGGGCGTCTTCTTTCTGGGTATAAATTCAAAAAAGACAGAACTAGTTCAAAGTTCCAGATCTTATCCCTCCCAAACTAAACAATATAAGTCTAGAATTCAAAAACAATGCCAGTACCTGGGCATCGTACTGGACAGGAAACTACTCTGCCATGACCATATTACTGAGTGAGTGAAGAAGGCATCCATTGCCCTCTTCTCTTGTAAGCAGGCGATAGGCCGCAAATGGGGATTTTCCCCAGCAATTGTTCATTGGCTTCACACAGCCATAGTACGTCCCATATTACTCTATGAAGTTCTAGTATGGTGGCCAGCAATTGAGAAACCATCAGTACTGAGCACTTTACACAAGGTTCAGAGTACTGAAATATATATGGCATGGTGCGCTCCGAACCACCCCAACGGTAGCACTAAACACCATATTTCATCTGCTTCCTGTAAGTAAGACGGATGCGCAAGCCAAATGGAACAGTTTGCGAGCGGTGTTTCGTTTCCATACAACTATTGAGCCGAAAAGAGAAACTATAAAGTAAAATTCAATTTGTTGTAGCCAGGATGGCCGGATAAAGAAGAGCTGCTTTGCATATATGGAAGCCACGAAATTTTTCAAGAGTGTCGCCAACTCAACAAACACTAATGTTGTTTGTCTTTTAGCACTTTGTAAATTGCACCACATGTTTTAGGTACAATATGGGATATGATTGCTGTAGTCATCCTAAACTCAAATGACAGGTCCATCGGATGCTTGACCTAGAAGCTAAAGTATCTTGAGTGTCACCGCAAGTCTTTTGAGCCGGTGATATTGGGTCTCGACAATTCGTTATTTTGCTACTGGATTAAGGGTGCAACCATAGACGCCAGCATGTTAAATGTTTTTGCGTTCATTCCCACAAAGTTTTTAAACTTTTCTTGGGATGCCCTCGAGCTTAACATTTAATTTGCGGAACATACCTTTCGCGGACGAGTTAAGTTCAGCTCGTCCGCAACAGCGTTTGGCTTTCGGCTCATATTCGTCGTCGTCAACAGCTAAAAACCCCATACCCACGCAGACAATTGCTGCTAGCATCTGGCCTGCATTTTAGACTAAGGCTACCTACACATTGTTCGACACATGATCCATAGTATCTAGTAGGCCTACATTTCCCAAGGTATACTAAACAAGGTAGGTAGCTTTCACTCTCTCTCTCTCTCTGACAACTGATAAAAAAATTTTGCAGAGGTTACTCTTTTCTCTCTAATATTCTTTGCTCCATGAGTAAGCAACTGTTGTAAGCAAAGCATCTCCGCGGACGTATTTTTTGTCTTTTACTTAGTAGCTTAGTTGGCTTTGTATTGAAATATATTACTTGTAACGAACTCTGGCCGAGGTAGTGCTCGCCGCGTCCGAGGTTACAGAAATTTAGTATTTCTTTTAGTCGTGGTTGCTGTAAATAGAGTCCTAAACAATACGAGTTTCCAATGTGTTCCCTTTTGGGTTTTTATTTCAGGATGTTCTATATTGTAGTATTAATTCTAGGGCTTAGTTGAAGTGTTCTGGTTACGATGTCCGTAGGGGTTCCTAGTTGGTTTCCGATCCTACTTGTATCTGGTTGCCTGCTAGTATCTCGTTCCGGCTACTCTGTTCCACAGGGGCGAAGAAAGTACGATGTCGTGCTCCGGTCGGGAATTCCTACTCCGGGGGTGACGTGATATCTAGGAATAAAGGGGGTTGAAGAAACACCTGCTCCATAGAGTTTTATAACTCTGGGGAGGATTGGCGATCTAAGAATACACAGTAACAAGCGGGATGCAGAGAACTCTGGGGAGGATGGGGCTCTCAAGATACACAAGAACGGGGTGGACGCACTACAGCTCCGTAGAATATTACAATTCTGGGAGGATAGGCGATCTAAGAATACACAGTAACAAGCTGGGTGCACCAGGTATTAGAACTCTGGGGAGGATTGGCGGTCCAATTACAAGCTGGACGCACGACTGCTCCGTAGAGTATTCCAACTCTGTGGAGGATTGGCTATTCACTATACACAAGAACAAGATGGGAGCCCGACTGCTCCATAACTACAGATGCTAACTCCTTTAGCTGGCTTACCTTTGCGCTTCGAGCTCTGGTGATCAAGTGACTTCCTAAGCGCTGTTGCCGGTCTTTTATTTGCTTTGCTCACTATCGGCTCACGCCACTGTGAGTTCTTTGTAGGTTACCTCTATATCTATCGATTATTAATCGATATCGATCGAGGGCGCCGAAGCTGTCCGTTAGGTTCAAATTCAAACTTCTATTTTTGTATTATTTTAGTTGTGCGTGCTGGGACAGTGCGTCACATACTCTCTTGCTCTCGCTCTCTTTGACATAAATATAAGGAGTTGTGAGAGAGCGTGTGAGCCTACCTTGTTTAGTATGCCTTGCATTTCCTCATGAAAATCTATGAATTTGACAAGCTATTCAAATTTAAAGCATAACATAAAGCAGGACTACTGG